>LOEQ01002623.1:76611-98760 GCA_001685075.1 Bramus lutescens | reverse complement strand
TATCTTGCATATCACCATAGAACCTTCAGCTGGCGATGGATGGAGATAGAGATAAAACTGTTCTTTAGAGCGAAGTTTGACCTGTTAAGTTCCATGAATAGTAGCACCATAGCACAAGCTCCCAGGAGGGCTTTCGTGGGGAAAAGGGTTACAAAACCACAGTAAAAACGGAGTAATAGCTTGTCTTCAACAAAACAAACAAAACCTCTTCCATTTCCAGCCACTGGAGTGTCTGCATTACAAGTTCAGTTCAGAAGCTGCTGACTTTCAGTGAGGGATATGGATACCAAGTGACTTCAAAATGTCTTTGGGAGATACTATCAGATGAATTAATAATTTTCACTCATAATGTTGCCTGGGAAGGCCATGAATTCAGATATTCTTTCAAGAGAAGCACCACTTGCTTCATGAGTAATTGAATTTAAATTTCCACCTTCAATAACTCCACAGCTTATGTCAAACCTCGGAATCAATTACTAAATAAATCACAAGGAAGGTCTGCTTAATCTCATCAGGTTAATAAATGAAGGAAAATTAATCACCCCAAGGTAAACAAAAAGGAATAATTGATTGGAGTCTCCTTGATTACTTTATTCTATTTCCTTTATCAAACTATTTTACCATTATCTTCAATTCAGCTGAATTGCCTTGAAATTAATACTTTACTTCATTTTAAGATTTCCATGGAAACCAATTCAAAACCTTTCTCTTCACTTGATGTGTGGAATTATTTATCCCAATTTCATCAGAAATTTTTTTCGGTACTAAAATCTATGTCAGCATAACCTCATAAAGACTGAAGGTAAAACATGCATATCTTCTTGTTCAAAGTATATAATAGGACCTCCTTTGTTTTTTGTTTACATTTAGTTATGTATTGTGTGTACACTTAAATGTGTATGCACATGTGCCACAGCCTGTGCACAGAGAGGTCACGGGGCAACTTGTAGGAGTCATTTCTCACCTTTCCCTATGTGGGACCTATGGGATGCCCTCATGGCAGCAAGTGCTCAGAGTGAGCTCATCAGCCCTGGACCTTCTTTTGTAATTTAAAGTTTGTTATTATTAATACATGTGTGTGCATGTGTGTATTGGTGTGTGTGTGTGTGTACTGGTGTGTGTGTGTTGTGTGTGTGTGCAAAATGGAGTGCATGTGGAAGTCAGGGGACAACTTTCTATTGTTTCTTGGTCAACCAAAGGTTCCAGGATCAAACTGAGGCTCTTGGGCTTGCTCAACAAGTGCTTTCACCTGCTGAGCTATCTCATGGGCCCAGAACCTTCTATGGGTAGAGAGTGCTGTCCAAGAGAATGTCAAAGAGCCTTCTAGATTCTTAAGACTCTTTAAAGTCCTTTGAAAACAAGTGTCTCTGTGCAGTAGCATTTATGTGTAGGCTGGGAGGGGATCATAAATGACATTCTGTCCTACAGTCACTAGTTTCAAGAGGGCACCAGGGTGTGATTAGAACAAGAATTAATGAGGGCTCCTTATGACTGCAAAGGTAATAAAGATGGATAGGCAAAGACAATAAAGATGTATAGACACAGAAAAATAATAATCAGGAGGAGTTGATATTAACAAAAGCTCCAGCAGTTTGGATGGAGTGTCCACAAGAGCCAAAAGCAGCCCAGGTAAAGTGGGAGTCATGCAGGTGGGCACTGACGCTGCTGCAATTTTAAACAAGGAGGCAGTGGTGACACCACTCATGCTTGGGCAACATGCTCACTGGAGACTGAGGAGCTCAAAGAGGACTGCTACCCCCCACCCATTACGATTTCCTGGCAAAGAACTCCTTAGGCAGTTCGGGGATGAATACCAGTCACACTCCCTATCCAGAACCAAGGTCAGAAATTGACTGCCACAATTCAAATCTGGACAAACGATTCTGGTCAGAAAGATCAATCAGAGGCATGTATGAAAACGTCATAATGAGAGCTATTACTTTGTATGGTAATAAGCAGCAGAAAGAAGGAGAGAAGAAAGGATGGAGAGAGGGAGGAAGGGGAGGAAAGGAAGGATGAATGAAAGAAAAAAGAAAGTTCTCATTCAAAAGAATTCAAAATTATTGCTTTTAAAAGTAGGTGCAGTTCGATGCAAAGGATGCAGTAAGCTTCCTGTTACACACCAGTAGCGGCCGGGGCTATAGCTCAGTCGATAGAAGGTTTGCCTAGTGTGTATAACTCCCTGGGCTGGATCCCCAGTGCCACAGCAGAAACCTGTGCGGTGGCACATGTCTGTAATTCCAGCACTGAGGAGGTGGAGGCAGGAGGATTAAAGGTGCAGGATCATCCTCAGCTGCAAATCAAGTTTGAGGTCAGGATGGGCTACAGGGGCCCCGGACTCAAAGGGGGAAAATAAACACGAGGAGGTCTTAGTCAACTCCCTTCTACATTCCTGGACACGGGGCCTCTTTCAATCCCTCACACACACACATAGTAGGCAGTGGGAAATTTGCCTGGATGCAGCACTCTTACACCAGAGGGCTTTTAAATCACCCGGTGGAGGCTCCAAGCTCAGGTTATGTGCTCATCTAACTTTAGAATTTTTGAATAAGACAACACTCATTCTCACTGCTAAATCCCCACTTCTGGGCCTTGGGGAAGAAGGTCTTCTAAAATTTGCATTACAAGTGATTCTCAAGGGGGGAACAAGGCAGCAAATCAGGAGAAAATGTCAGCCTGCAAAGACAGCCTTATTANGCCTTATTATTGTCAGCTGCCTCTCTGGAGGTGGGTTGTCCTGGAGGAGAATCCTTTAAAAGATAGAAATGAGCCCACCCCACCCCACCCCCAGGCCTACTGCCAAGTCCCTGAAGTGTGGAGCTGAGGGGGATGAAAACAAAAACATTCTCAAGAATAAATCACGTGGGGACGGTATGGCACCAAGGCTAGAGGTGAAAGTACTGAATCATCTCCAAATGTGTGTTCTGTGCAAATAACAGATGGGTTCCCGCTGGGAACTGGATCAGAAAGAGGAGTGGGCAAGAAGAACTTCTGGCAGGCTTGGATCCTAGGAAGGCAATATTGTAGCTATACTAAGGATAGTTGGATAGAGAGAGCTGCCAAAAAAGGGCAGAAAAAAAGCCATCTTTCCCCATCCCAGAGATGTAGGCTGGGTAGATAAACCCCGACAAGATGCGTAAATCTCAAACCTTGAGACATGAAGACAATGAAAGCAGTAATTCTGAGGGCCTTGAGTTTTCCCAAAGAGCCTTGTAAGAGATAAAGCTAAAATACTGCAGCAGCAGACTACTGGGAGCCTCGAAGATCTGGAAAAGACACAGGTCAAAGGCCTGAAGATTAAGATGCTGCCAAGAATCCTGGTCACTGAAACAGCCAGCACTCGCAGGGACTTACAGGAATGTCTGTTTGCTTCTAAACTCTATGGCTGATAATTCGGGGCATATGCGAATGAGGAGGGGCCCGCTTTGATTTTGAGCTAGTTCCTAACCTTTGCATCTGAAACAGACCATGCTCAGTTGTCCCTCCTTTGATCTGTCTGCTTCTACACCCCTTGCCAGCCCTCTTCACTTTCATCTCTCTTTTAAGTTGTAATCTCAAGAGCTGTGGCTGAAATCCCAGAAGGTCTGGGTCCAGCCCTCTTGAGCACTACCTGAGTTGTCTCCTCTTCGGAGATAAGATTCTGGCTCTCCTCTGGGCCTCATCAAAGGCTTGTGAAACCAATTCCAGGTGAGTTTCTGATAAGAAAAGCTAATGTGTGCCAGCCCACCTCTGACTGTCTGCTGGGCTGTCCTCACTGTTAATAGCAAGGAGGCCTTTTCCCCATCCAGGCTCCATATATGAGCCAAAGGCCAGAATGGTGCAAAAATAAATCCCGCAGTGCTGCGCACATTCCATCTAAGTAGAAATACTGTGATGGACCCAAGTTTGCAGCATTCTCAAAGAGTTCCTGGAGGGACAATTTGATATCCATTGTCAGAAACTAAAATGGCAACCAGACCCAGTCGTGCTGAAGTTCTTTCGGGCTTGCCAGAGAGGTAATTATGAACAAAGAACTTAGTGGTTGAAAACACACTTCATTCATGGGTTGTTTTTAAACTGCTATTTGAGATTGAAGCTAGACCCTTATACATGCAGGTCAGACCATCTACCAATCTACTTCCCCCAGTGGTTTAACCCACTCTCTTGATGGACAGTGTGCAGATATCTGTATAGTACATCCTAAGCTCTTTCTGGAAACAATAAACCTCAGGTCCAAGAGAAATCATTTGCTTCTGCTGTTATTGAAGTTGTAAAAAATAATTCCCAGAGTCCTAATAACCTGAAATTGTATTTCAGGAGCCAGGCATAGGCGATTGCATGCACACTTACTGTCATTGGTTCAGTTTTTGGCCCTAAACATATGGTCCCACAGATCGCTTGTATTTTATTGCTTATCTGTCTCTTCTGCTAACTTTTAAGTTGGTGCTTGTTATGGTTTAAGCATCATTTGTCCTCGGGAAAAGCTACATTGAGGGTTGATCTCCAAATTTAATGATATTGGGAGGTGGTGAGGCATTTAACAAGGGATGGACATTTAATCAGGACCACAGGGTCAGAACCTTCATGAGTGGGCTAGACACTGCAAGAGCAAGTTGCCCTCAAGGGAGTCAAACACTCCGAAACACATCTGCTCTCGTCAGCCCATGTCTGCTTGCTACTTTCAACATGTCCTGCCATCATCTGCCATGTTATGTGCAGCACGAGGACTTTAGATATGACTGAGTGATTGCTCTTAATTGCCTCTTTGAGAAAACTCCAACAGGAGTGGATCTGGCGTCATTTTGGTTTCAGACAATGGATATCAAATTGTCCCATCTTGATCTTCAGGGCCTTTACAACCGTGATAAACAAACCAGCTTCCATATAATTAACTCGGGCTCAGAAATCAGGTTAATGCAACAGAAAACAGGCAAAGCAAGCACATAGAAAAATTCTTGAACAAATAAATAAAAAACACCCTGCGTTTGGGCTCAGAGGGAAGGATTATTATCAAAGATTAAAAGGTCTGGCAACCTTTTAAGAAATATATATCACCCACTTTCCATAGCTGATGAACGGTCCAGGGGAATTGGAATTCGGTTGCTGATGGTTGGTCATCATGTATATTGCAAAGACACGTGAGTTTTGAAAAGAAATTTCATTTTCAAGCAAGCATGCTTGGACAATAGGAGAGTAGCTTCTTAATAATAGTCCTAAGCCTGTTGCAACCATATAGCTTTAAGTGATTTCCAATGCATGTTCTTGTAAGTGATAATAGAGGTATAGCCCAAGCTATTGTGGAGGGCTCATTCCAAGTCTCTCTTGGGGGAAATAGTAGCTTACTCTGTGCTTCTAGCAAAGACTCTAGGCTTCAGAAAGTTGCGAGGATTGGGCCATGCACTTAAAACCCAGTCAGTAGGAAAGATACAAACTCATCCAGTGTGCTCCCCCCACTGATGTCTGAGTCCACTCAACAGCCCATCTACCAAGTGGAAATCTTCGGAGAGGCTTTTAAATCTCGACTGCCTCCTGGGGAGCGTGCTTGCCTTTCTCGTCTTGAAGAGGCCTACATTTTTTGAAGTAGTTTGCCCTTGTTCTGTTACCGGGTAAGAAAGCTCTTCAAATATTGATTCCTTTAATTCAAGCTGATGAAGCATCTGTATGTCATTTTCCTGCCTTGTTATGTCCTGAGTGGTTTTCTTTCTTTGCCACCCCCCTACCTTTTTCATTTTCATTCCTTCTACCTGAAGTGTTTGAATTAGAGTCCATGGTCCGTTTAGTCTCTTATACTCATTACCTCTATTTCTGTTACTCATCAAGCAGAGAAAGTTCAGTTCTCCAAGATGCACTTTTTTGTTGTTGTTGTTGCTTCCTTTGGCTTAACTCTGGATAGCAGGGGAGGCTTTTCAGAGAAGACAATGGCTCATCCTTGTTGCTGGGTAGCCTGGTATAACTCTAGTCTCTCGGGGACAACTTCTAAGCTCAAAGCACCTGCTTAGGAATCTTGAGTTCTAATCTTGGCTGCCAGTGAGACTGCTTAGTGTTTTAGGATTGTCATGTGTTTAAAAAAAAAGAGGGGATTAAACCAATCAGGTAGCCCATTCCTAGAGAAGCTCACAGCTGCTCTGGAATTGCAAAGCTTTGAGAAAAGGTTGCCTGGGCACATACATTACCCTGCCCTCTCCCCTTCCATTAACATCTCAGTCGGACAGCTAACCACAGGGCACCAGGAACAGCAGCAATGATCTCATTGATTATTGTTACCATTTGCTCTCCTCACCTAATGGCACATGCTGGGTTTTGCCAAAGGAGTGATAGTCATATTACTTAATGTCTCACTGGGGTCAGGGGAAAATATGAGTCAGATTTTAAATTACATTATGGTCTCATGTAAGCTAACCAATCACGTATGCATTTTGAAAGAGTGTGGACCTTGCTTGCAGAGTATCTGAGGCCAGTGGAACTTCAGCTAACAGTTATAAATGCTATTGTACTATTACATCAAGCTCTGGTGTTTCTCCATCAGAAGGGAGGTTAAGGAGTAAAAGTCATACTTCTGGGACTAGATGGCCTTGGGTAATTGAGACCTAAAATATGAAAGGTGCTTGGAGTGGCATGGCCATTAGAGAGGTGGAAAGAAACAATGCCTCGAATTAAAAAAAAAAGAAAACATAACAGAATTTGGAGATTGGCTACATTTGAGGAATGAGAATAAACTCTAAACAGTTGTGGAGAATGTTCAGAAACCAGATGGCTGGGAAACATATCTACTCTACCAGTTAAAGAGATTAGTTAGGAGGAGGATATAGGTTATAGAATATAATGAGTGATTGGGCTGGGCACATATTAAAGCTAGGTTATGGAAGGACAATTTTTGCCAGACATTTAGAGAGATGGCACTGGAATTCCAGAAGAAAGAGAGAGTAAGAAACTAATCTCTGCTCCAAAGGGGTGCCCTAAGCCATGAGATAAGTAGTGAGACCAAATGGGACAGTTGTCCTTGTGATTAAGGAGCAGATACGTCTGGTGGCATCCGTTGCCAGAATGCTTAGTTCCTCTTTGGTTTGTGAGGATTGTGAGAGCTTTGTGAGGGCTTTGCAAAGATCTGTAGGCCAGGGATCCAAGCAAAAGGGGCCAAGTCAATAGATTTAGTTGTATAAAGCTCACTGCTAAGGTTAATGAAAGAAAGAGCAAGGCTTGATCCTTGTACACCCCAGAGACTTCCTTTATTCCATCCCCTTTGCAAGCCTGTCCATGTCCCCATGCCCTAGATCAGACAGAGCACTAAGCTAGGTACAGAGTGGGGAGAAATGACATGGTCAACCCTTAATAGAAACCCATGGCAAAGTCCATCCCATGCTGCTGCCACCTCAGTATGAGGAAGACACTGGAGAGGAGCAAAATTAATGAGTAAACCCAAGGTTCATCTACAGTCAGTACCTTTTCTTTGCCCGCTCTTACCAAGGACTAACCAAATACTGGAGGCTAAACTGAAATCTACGCTATTTTTTCTGTGGTTCTATTCCCCTTTCCTATGCCGTTTCTGTATTTCAGCTTATTAATTGCACCCTAAGGTACCATCCTGGGTGGTAGAAGGATAACATCCTTCAATAATAAAACCAACCACAGTTGGCCATGGGGACAAGGAATCTGGGGTAAATCAAGAACCTGAGAATTTACAAATCTACCATGTTCTCAGCTGATGCCCATGTCGTCTGCCCATGATCTGCCTCTTGAGAGGCACTGCTGCACAACAGCTATGCCAGTGGCAATCAAGAGAAAAATCACCTATATCCACCGCCCCTGATTCCCCCAAAATACAATTAGAACCCTGAGAAATGAAGGGCAGGGAAGGAAGAGCAAAAGGGCTGCTGACATGCATCTCTAGCAAAACTTCTCTTTCCTGAGGAAGTGGCAATTACTGCAAACACCACAGAGTGGAGCTCAATAGCAGGTGAAACCAAAATTGGATCCGACAAGCATTAAATGAGCCCGCAGTTCTATTTACTGAAAACGATCTGGTATAATTAAAAATTCACAACTAGAGTCTTGTTGGTGAAGACTAGGGAGTTCCCAGAGTAGGCCAGAGTCTCAGAGAACATTTTAGGAAAGGATGAAGGAGCTAAATACGACAGCAGGAATTAATAGATAAAGAAAAAAGACACGTCAGCCTACTGACATGACAGAAAATTTGACAAACGGAGTAAGATAAGCCAAAAGCTTTGTGTGAATGAAGAACACTTCCCTATTGGGTTATCAGTGATTGTTTTTAGTTTCTAATAATATGCACACACAAGATTTTTAAACATTGTGTTCATGTGCTTTTTTAAAAGCTCTTAATATATTTCTTACACAAAGTTTTCAATACCAGCTTACCGATAAGCATACTTGGTGAAATGGCCGTTAGCGTGCATTTCTTGAACTGAACTGGCGGACTGACACACATTACATTAGAAGATGGTTAATGCAGTCATGTGGTCTGCTTTATTGTTCAAATGACTTTTGTCAGATCACACTGTATGTCAAAAGGGGTGATAGTCTAAGGCAGTACCATTTCCTGAGCCACGGTGCCCACATATATGAAACACAAACACAGTAAAAATCGGAGCGTGCCAACTTCAGAGAATAGCATTGCTGAACTAACTGGAAGCAAACTTGGGTTTGGAAGGAGAATTTGAGCACTGCAATCAGCAGAACTTGGATCATATTCTTTCTTTCTTTCTTTCTTTCTTTTTTTCTTTCTTTCTTTCTTTCTTTCTTTCTTTCTTTCTTTCTTTCTTTCGTTCTTTTGCAATCTGGTAGATTTGGATAAGTAACATCAACAAAACATATTTGTTTTTACCTAATACTTCTAATCTTGACAACGACAATGAGGATTCAGAAACTAGGTTTTTAAAAAGCTAATGATGGTATTAAAAGCAAACATTGAAGTGCAAATATCTGCTTCCCACTGTCTCAAGTGCTATCTTAGGAGCCAAATAAATGAATCTGAGATAGAAAAGAGCATTAGAAACCATAGAAATCAGGCAAAAGAGCCACTTCAGGCTTACAGTGTTTTCTGGGGTAGTAAGAAAAGAAGGTTCCTATAAACCCTGTTACAGTTAAGAGGATAGCATTATTTTAGCATGCACGCTCATATACAATCAAAAACCTACCCGATCATGAAGGAAACATTCATGCTGTTCTATAGCACTTCATATTCACTGTTAAATAGTAGGTCTTTTATATTTCATAACAATAGATGTCTCATCATGCACATTCAGTCTAGTCAAAATCAAGACATTCATCTGAACCAAAGATTAAGTCTCTTTATTGACTATAATCTACCCTCAGACAAGGAAAAGGATCACAGAAATATGTAACTTGGAAGAATTTTTAGAGGCAGAAAAATAAAGCTCAGTGAGGAGATGGGATGTAGCCAAGAGAAGGGTGTAAGGATAAAACATGAATCTAATGCTAGAACTTGGCTGGCATGTGACAAATAGGGTCATAATCCCCATGAAGTGCAAAGCAAGGCAAGGTGGCTAGGAACCAAAAATGATGTAACACCAATTAATTGTAGCTCCATTTGCCAACATAAGAAGGGTGGGTGTCTTTTTGGTGGGGATACATGCATGGAAGGAGACAATATACTCAGTTTTGTTGAATTTTGCATGCCCATGGGATCACTGAGCAAACTGTTAACTTGGCAATTGGATATATGGATACAGAATTTAGCGAGACACAGATCTCAGCTGAAGGCTGACTTTCACAAATCTGGGAATTTGCAGGATTTAAAACCCATAGAGTATACGAGACTACACACAGGGAGTGTTTAGAGTGCGCTGAGTGAGGAGGGAATAGCCAAGGAAGATGATTAAGGACAGGCCTGAGATGAGATTGTATGCTTATGGAAGCCAAAGCGGAAACTGAATCTGAGAGCAGGATTATTCCAATCATAAGAGACTCGCTTGTTGATTCTGAGACTGTGTTTTATCCAAGGATTCCAAACACTACAGGTTGCTTTCTCCTCGTGGACTTTTCTGATTTGTTGTGTTATTGTGTTAATAATCATCCTGCCCATCATCACACCCAGAGCATTTGATAGAGAAGAATTCTTCTTGATCACAGGCAACCTGTTCTCATCAATTCCTGCCAAGGATGACCTGATGTACAGTGAAGGAAGAATATTGGACATCAACCAAATCCATGATTATGGGCTTTGAATGTGTTGTTTTAAAACCCAGCCTTATTTATTACAACAAAGGTCAATAAAACAAGAAACTGTCATAGAAGAAAGTAAATGCACTAAGGTTTATGCAAATACAGTTAAAATTTCCCTAAAAAACCCCCTAGGCTTTCAATTATTTATTTGTTTGGTTTCTCTACTATATGCAAAATCAGAAATAAGCCTTACAGCCCTCATCTTGGCTTCCAAACTTTAAAGCAAATCTTTACTGTGGTAGACACAGGATTCAAATCCACCTGATGCCAATATCCACTTGTCTTACCACCTGAGAAAGCCTAGGGACCTCTTTGGAATATTGTTTCTGGGCTCTGAAAACAGCAGTTCCCTGATTCTCACCAGTCACTAGACAATCAACTTATTTAAGTCATACTTTAAAACTCAACAAACCGGGTTCCCACCAATTGGGAGCAAGTACTTCCATCACAGTGTCTGCCATCAGTGGGAGCACTTGTTGGTATCGTAGACGTGGAGGAATTGAGACAGAGGGTAGCTTCCTGCGGAGAAAGTCTCCAAAGCAAAAAGAAGGAAAGAGAAGGCCCTTCCAGAGAATGTCTTCATGGCTACCACAGCGCTGCGGGCCAATGCTAGTGTGGGAAGGACACGCTGTCTTCCTGGCATTCTTTAAGGTTTGTTAAGAAAATGGCAGTCTTTGCTCTTACTGAGATTATCCAGGAAGGGCTACTGTAGACGTTAAACCATCTCTAGGCTTCCCCTCAGCAGAAGGGCACAAGCTTGAACACCTCTTAGCTAATTCTGAAAGAATTCTCTATGTGAAGAACGCAACTGTCACTGAAGCTCAAGAATCTCAGTTAATCATCTGGTCCCACGGAAGTAGATAAGTCTTCCAAGATGACTCGCAGGTCGGGCGGTGGAGAGCATGCCTTTAATCCCAGCACTCGGGAGGCAGAGGCAGGTGAATCTCTGTGAGTTCGAGGCCAGCCTGGTCTAGGACTGTTACACAGGGAAACCCTGTCTAAAACAAACAAACAAACAAACAAACAAAAACAAAACAACAAAAAAGAAGGAAAAAATGGAAGCAAAACAGAGGATGTTAGCTAGGGAAAGCAGTGTGGGCACTTAGAGAAACCCAGACTTAGAACAGACTTAGTAGGGGAGATACCAAGTTCGCTGCTTGAAAGGAATACGAACAACTCTTCATGGCTTGGGATTAAACAAAATGAGCTTGTAAAATTCATTTCATGGATAGGAAGATGGCTCAGCAGGTTAAGGCTGACACAACCTAACATCTATTCTCAGGAGCCACATGGGAGAAAAGAAAAAAATGGACTCCTGCAAGGTGTCATCTGAATTCCATGTGTGTTGTGTCATGCACATACATGTGGACACACATAAAAAATAGTTGCAATAAGTAAAAACTGTTTAAGGTCAGAGATGCTGCAATGTAAAGCAGTCTTCTAGTAACAATACCGTCATAGATTTGCCAGATCAACCAAAAAATGTTAGTTAGTTTAGGATTATATCATTATGGACTGTGTGGCCTCTTCTAATGTCAGTTATGTTTTCTTCCCATTTTCCAGAGCACTTTACTAAAGTAACCTTTCACATACTCTGCTTATCTAGGGATTATGGGAGAACAACTTGGTGTTAATATTCTAGAGACACTAAGGCGAAATGAGACCCTAGAGGAAGAGACTGATCCTCTTATACCCAGAAAGTTTTGTTGTTACATCTTTTCTAAATCTTTTCCCTTTAGAAGCTGTTGCTCTACTCATCCCTGATGGATCCTGGCAAGAGTTTTGTTTCAGTTAAGAGGGCATTTCCATTACTACATGCTTGCCAAGATGTCAAAACTCAAATCAGACCTATGGAGGCACCTATAATTCCAGAGTAAGGTAATCAATGATCTATGAAAGACCACACACTACGGGATACATATGGCTTGCAGACATGGGTCTTAACCCATCTAGATTTTGTTTCTGGGAAAACTACAGATGCTCTGTTTCTGGAGACAATATGGCTTTTGAAATCAGAATGCATTTTTAACTTCGTGAAGAGATGACGACAAACGGAAAGTCAAGCAAGATACCATGGAAAATGGCTCTCGAATCAGTCAGCAATCCAGGTCAGCAATTCCAGAGCAGGAAAAATCTGGATTAAGTAGAAACATACTTCTTGCTGATTTTAAACAACCAGCTTTAGAAATAAGGAAATACTGAGTGACGCATGATGCTCCATGGCACCTCACTTTTACTGGTATTTGGGGAGACAGAGAAGGAAGAAGTAAAGATGAACATTACCTATAGTGTCAAAAGTGTGGCTACAGAGACTTAGTTTATTACAAGAACAACAGGTCCAAGCTGGCAGCATGGGGCAGGGAAAGAGCAGAACAATGATTTGTTATTTCTAACATACCTCTTATCTCCAAAATTGAGGGGCTTTCGCTAAAGTACCACTATAAGATGGGGAAAAACAAAATCAACAGAAAGATTTTAAAAGGGAGAAAGCCTCATCCACAAAACCTTGGGCTACTTTGATTACTGAAATTGAGTGTTGGAGTTGGCGTTGAGTTTCCTGGCAACCAGGGCCGTAATGGAAACATGATGGCTAATGGCATTGTCAAGTTGTGATAGAAAAGAAAAATGCTATTTATTTGTCAGGAGGATTAAATGTACTTTACTTTTTTGTGCTATTCAAAGCAAAACTTGTTTTTATAGAAGATAGTGAAAGATAATATCCTCTTTTCTCTCTATTCTATCTACCTATCAATCAATGAATCAATCACTTGAATAGAGACTTTTTAAAGAGTGAACTTGATTGGATCTAATTTCCATTCAGGAAACTTCAGATAGCATTAGCGATATCACATATAAAGATGACAGTAGCGACTAAGCTTAGCTAATGTGGTTGAAGCATAGTTTTTGATTATCCAATCTTATCCTACAGAAGACAGTGAAAAACTCTGGTCTCTTTAAAGAAGCATAAGCTAGAACGTAAACAGACTTCTTATTGCAAAGCAGGCAGGATTGCGTCCATTTGGCTATTTTGCATGGATGGATTTGAGGCATTTCTTGGTAGGCTCTACTGCCTGTATCCTGCCCCCAAACCCATGCATGTACGTATCTGCTGGGTCCATCCGGTAGGGGGTCAGGGAGACACAGTTGAAAGCTACAGAGAAATGCACTCCTGATTTCCTTAGGTCCTCTTTCCAGCTCTTTGTTCAGGGATCCTGGGATATTCGTCTCTTGTCCAGTGATAGCCCCATCCACTGCTATCATCATCTGCCTCCATTATCTGCAGTTCTCCATCTATGCCTCCCATCAACTCCCCCCAAAAAACCTTTCCCTCTGGGCGAGGTAGTGGCTCAGTAAATGAACTGCAAATCCAACAACTTGATGTACTTAGCAGTCTCAGAGCCCACTTTTCTCTTTCTTATCCATGGGTTACTGAGGAAGGGTGGAAGGAAACTTCTTTCTCTGGAAGCATGCTTACCTATAATCAAAGAGGGCCCAAAAGAGGGCTCCAGTGCAAACAAAGAGGCTCCCTCTTCTAGACTTTAACTAATTAAAACCCATATTAATTAATTCTTCAGCCCTTTAATTGCTCCTGGATTAAATATGTTGTGGCTATTTTTCATGCCTGCCCTGGTTGTCACAAGTTCAATAATTTACTTAGGGAATTCTGGCATCATGTATTTGGCCCTGCCTGTCTTTGGAGTCAAAAGGAGTAACTCATTAGTAAGTAAGAAGCATTAATTAGGCTTGGGTAAATTTATCCTTGTGAATGCTCCTAGCTTCATTCCAGATTGCTGGAAGGAAACTCATGCTCAGAGTTGCTTGGCAAATGAAGAGTCGATGTAGGCAATGTGATAAAGTCTCAAAACGGATCCTCAGCAACCCACCGGAGCCTACACTATGTCCAATGCATGCGGCTCCTCTCAAAGGTGTCACCTAAAAAGACTAGATGAAGATTCCAGGGGTACTAATGTATCCACATTTCTAGGGCTCCTCCCTAGTACCTGTCTTTATGGGCAGTTATGAAAACACAAGAAGAATCATTCGTGACTATGCAGTGACACTTTATTTTTGGCCTCAACCATAGGGCCAAGCTTGATCGTCCTATTGCAACACCATAATTATCTTCTGATGAAATATGACTGATTCTAGAACACCAGTCTACCTTCAAAAGACATCTCAAAACTGTGCAGAGTCATGACAGCATGCAATAACTGTATTACCGATGCAGAAACATGCAAAGGTCAGGGCATGTTGAAAAAGTCAGCACTCTTTTCCATCTATCATTTCTGCTGTGCCAAAAATAAGTCTGTCAGATTCTTTTGTTTATTATTGTGCTTTGGCATCATTCCACCTTTGCCTAGAAATGAATCCCAATATCTGTATCACAGCTTAATAATTTCTGCATTTTTTATGCACACAAGAGAGAACCACATACCATGTTGAAATAACCCCTTCCCTGCCTATGCTCTTTCATTGACTTCTCTCATGGGAATGGTTCTGATGACACGTGAGGAAATGGATTCATAGGTCAATACCCTCAAAGGTCCATTAAGTATAGTGCTATTTGATAGCACATTAACTGTATTAACCAGTGTCAGAGAACAACCAAGGAAATGCAGAAGTTGAAAAACTGATACAGAATCTTAGGCAGCTAAATGCAAATGCAAATCACTATCCTCACTAATTAAAACTTTGGCCCTTTGATTGCTCCTGGATTAAGTTCACAGAGGTGATTTTTCATCCCTGCCTAGGTTGACACAAAGCCAATAATTCACTCTGGCATTCTGACGTCTCTTGCTTGGTTCTGATTGGCCACGGAGTCAAAAAAAGGGGGGGATCTCATTAGGGAGTGAGTGATATTAATTAGACTTCTGTAAATAGCACCTATATATGATATGAGTTTCTGATTTCACCCAGATTATTGAGAGAGCCATATTGAGAACTGGGAAATTGCGGGTATCGCTAGAAGCCAAGGCAGCAGTCCTCTAGGAGTGGAATGCTTCAATTTGCACAAATGAAATGTGAACTGAAACAATGCAGTCCTGACAGCTGGCCCAGTGCTCATGGACTGCAAGTGGCAGAGTATATTAACATGAGTTGTTTTATAACTAAAATGTGGTGGTGGCTATACTCATTACAGCCAAATAAGATTTATGATACAAATTCACAATGCTGATCTACTATTGTTTCAATAACAATACCCTTATCACTTACTAGGGATAAAATGCTACTGATACAAAGATCTAGTGTGTACAACCTATTCTCAAAGATATTACAGAATTGAAATAGTGAATTCAAATGACAGCTCATGCTGGTGAGGATGTGAAGTAAGGATAGCACTCATCCATTGCTTGTGGGAGTGCAAACTTGTACAGCCACTATAGAAATCGGTTTGAGTGTTCCTCAGGAAGATGGGAATAGATCTACTTCAAGATCCAGCTACCCACTCTTAGGCATATACCCAATGGATGCTTCATCCTACAGCAGAGAAACTTGTTCAACCATGTTCATTGCAGCTTTATCCATAATAGCCAGAAACTGAAAATTACCTAGATGCCCCTTAACATGCGAATGGATAAAGAAAATGTGACACATTTACGCAATGAAGTATTATTCAGTTGACAAAAAATGAAACCCATAGGTAAATGTACAGAATTGAAAAAAAACATCCTGAGTGAGGTATCCCAAACCCAGAAAGACAAATATGGTGTGTGTTCACATATATATTGATACTAGCTATAAATCAATGATAACCAAGGTATAAAGTAAAAGACTGGGGGTGGAGGGATAGAATCTGTTAGGAAAAAGAAATAGTTATGGATGGATGGGAGAGTAGGGATTGGAACAAGAGGATCAAGAGGGGAGAAGGAAGGAAGTATGAGTTCAAGAGCAGAATGAGTAACTTAATGAAAACTTGTCTCTCAAAGTTAAAAGTAAAGGGAAGACTAAAGATGTAGCTTAGTGGAAGAATACTTGCCCGGCATAAATGAGGCTCTAGGTTTGATCTCTGGTACTACAAAACAATAACCACCCCCAAAAATCCCCAGTCTCATTGCCCTCATGGGTGCTTGGATTAATGATGGTCACCCTTAATGAATAAATAAATAAATGAATAGAACTCCATCTAGAAGCAGGATAACCATTCTATCCTGGCCTCATGAAGGACACGCTTCTAATCTTGAGCGAAGAGGGAGGCAATGGGTATGATGACCTGCAGATCGATCCTTCTCTGAATGAATTTCATCATAAGTGACACTCCTTTGGGATAAGAAATGGCTGACTAGAAATCATTCAAGGTTATCAGATAAATGATAGTTTCTAAAGTGTTCAGGGGTAACATTAGGATTTTCAGCTAGTGGCTAAACATGGAGGCACAGTTAGAACTGCATTGTCTGGAAACGGTGTGGATGTTAAGACACGAGCGGACACTTTTAATACTGTTCGTACAAATCTTCAATCCAGTGACCAGAATCATCGGCAGCTAGCTCTGTTCTGATTTCAGAGCCTTGTGAAATACAAATTTCAGGTGGTTGATTACTTTAGCAGTGAAGACAAGCCAGAGGATCTGGGGCTAGGGAGGACCTTTCTCCTAAAATCCACAAGCCAACAGCAAAAGAGCTGTTAAAAACCCATGAAAAACATAGCATAATGGAAGTGTATGCATGGGAGTCTGAAACTATTGATTCAAAATACAAGAAACTAATGGGAAAATTGCGATCTCTAATATTCATTAAAGTGTCCTAGTTCACAGAAGCAGTGATGGAAATCTGAGGCGGAAAGGCCCGTGGCCCTTATAGCTAGCAGGATAAATCTCCGCTAGGCATAGTATTCATTCTTATCTCTTAGATCTAAGCTACAGTTGATACAGGGGCTCAGTTAAAGAAGTAGAAAGCAGAAAACGGCCTGAACTGCATAGGCTTCAGTGACAGTTTATCAATGCAAAATATGTCTTCAGACTGCACGGGAAACAATTCGCAGGCTCAACACACTCATGTGCTTGGAAGGCTGATTCTTAGCCTCTTCATTTATCTCCTGCTGTCTGTCCCAAGCCAGGACCAACCCTCTTTCAACCTCAGTAAGTGAGGAGGTCCAGGGAGAAGCTTTAGATGAGCATGTAAATTCCTGCTCCGATTTCATTATTCAGAAATGCCCTTGGGAAACCCAGCTTTGATAGGGCATTATGGTGAGAGACACTACAATGAATAATTAGCTCAAATTGATACATATAATAGTCTGCCCCACAACCAACTCAATATCAAAGCTGTTGATATAGAGGTATTAAGAAAATAAAATCTACATCTCATTTTAAGTCAAGTTGCTGATTTAACCATTCAGCTTTAACTGCAGCAAATCGATTCAAAATACACCTTGCAACAGCCTTCTTCAGACCCCAAATTGCTTGCTTTTGCTTATATGAAGCAGATCATTATAAAGGGCAAATACCAAATTTTCCCCTTAATATTCCTGAGAAATAATGCGAAAGTTAATATTACATTTCAGAACACTTAAACATTTGACACATCTTTATAGAATATAATTTATAATTAGACTGTAAGCTAAGATTGTGCATTTCTAACTCAGTTGCAAAAAATGGTGGTTAAAAAGAGCAAGTCAGTGAACTGAGTCACAGCGACCCAGAGTGTTGGTGTGGCTCAGTACCCCTGTAGTGAAGAGCTGGGCCCCAGAGGAGGTTGAAATCTTCTATGTCAGGAATCTGCTTAGATTGAAAGCTGAAGTTAACAACATAGATTTTCTAGAAAGGGCCAGATAGGAAATATTTTCACGTTTGAGGACTCCACCACTACAGCACAAAAGCACCTGCAGACACCATGTGCATTAATGCATGGCTGTGCTCCAACAGGACTTTATTTACAGACGCTCAACTTTACATGCTATAAAATTTTCAAGTGTCACAAAATAGTGTTCAGTGGTTTTTATTGACTCATCTGAAAATATGCAAGTTGTTCTTAGTGTATAGATCCTAACGAAACCAAACAAAACCCATGCAATGGGGCTGATGGTGTGACTGTGAGGCCCTGGGCTTCATCTTCAGTATCTGGAGTTGGCGGATGTGTGTAGTGAATTAGATTGGTCCCAGGCCATAATTGTTGATCTGTAATATAAAACCCTAAGTTGGCAATGTGCCTAAGAAAATGAGAAGTCTTCAGTTTCTTGAGGCACACTCACTCCTAAGCTGCCAACAACTGCTGCTCTGTGAGATCCAGGGTCATTATATAGTCAAGGAGCAGTTGTTTGTCCCAGAGAATTTTGGGTTTGGCAGGGTGTGGTGGCATGTAGAGATACTTTACTTTTGTTAGTTCTTCATATAGAAGTCTTTTCCTTACCTTCTTCCCGTTATCTTCCTTCTTCTAGCAGTCTCTCAGTAACTATAATTTCTTTTATATATATATATATATTGCAATTTAAGAGACTATCAGCATCTATTCCTGACCTAGAATCTTCCATTGGGCTGTCTTCTAGAACTGCGCATTACACCTTAAGTCTATTCTGATCCTGAAGTCGTCTTATGTGGAGAATATGTTCATTTTCATTGACAAAATTTTTAAGGAAGTGAGAAAGAAGAAAAAATCTTCCTCACTTCTATTTCTACAAAGAGAGAATCCATATTTGACTACGGCTGCAACACAATGAGATTTCAAACGCCCCCNNNNACAATGAGATTTCAAACGCCCCCAGTGCTACTAGCAGCAACAGTGGAAGGGATACTCAAGATGCTGTGGTGAGGGCCTGGGTGTATCTCAGTGGTAGAACATATCTTTTGCATGAAGATTTGAGTTATTTCCCCAGAACCATGCTATGGCAAAACAGCTACACTAACTCTTAAAGCAGCCTGAATGTGTACATCTGAACATGGTAGTGGAGTTACTCCATAGCAACAGGCAACAAGCTGGTTTTGTCTGGTGAGACAAAACACCTGCGTGGCAAATGTGACTATACCTCTGCTTCTGTTCATAACTAGCTGAGAAGAAAGGGGAAGAAATGGATTTCTGTGAGCCTTGTCCTTGTGTTTGGGTTTGGATAGATCCTTAACGAACATTCCATGTTGGAATGTTTTGAGTTATCCATCATAACAAAATAAGATAAGGAAAATTTGAGTAGTTGCTAGGTGCTACCTCATAACATCAAATAGTTGATGGGGAAATACCTCAAGTTGTTCTCACCTGGTTGTCTCCAAGCATAATGGGAGCAAGGTAGGTTGTGGTTGGAATATGACTGCCCTAGTTGATATTAAAGTCTCAGCAACATGAAATTTAGAACTAATTTAGAATGTATGGTTATTTGCTAGATATGTCAAAAGGTACAATGCTGTTCCAGACAAGAAAAAGTCAATAAATAATATAGTTTTCTTGGGGAAATATATATATAGACAGCGGCATTTGGACTAGTTAGTAAAATCTTATGGGATGAAGGCTACACGGAATAATCTATTCAAAAGGCAAACATTTCCTGAGGACGTTCTCTTTATTCTCTATTATCAACTCTAGTTAAAGTAAACCCCTTCACTTTCACTGGACATATCTTAATAAGTTGCACACTTTTAATGATTTCCTACTCCCTAGGTGTCTTGTCTTAGTCTAACAAGGTAGAACACACGTAATCCAGATGTGAGGGAAATGGAGAAACTGCAGCTAGCAGGAATTGCTCTCTGGCTTGTGCAAGGCTCAAAAGTACTGGCTAAACCCCACCAGGGAAAAGAACAACAGGAAAAACATCTGTTTTCAAGTTCCTTGCCTGGGATGGGGGAAGCCAGTTGTTTATAGAACAATTTATGGTTACAATTTCAGTGGTTGATTGCTTGATTCATTCATCCAGTTCCTAATCACAGATCAAACACAGGTTCCAATAATGAAATAATTTTAGGCATGATTACAAACAGTCTCCTACTGAGGGCTTTTGCTTAGAAACAAGGAGCTTTTACCCCACCCCAACACACACACTCCCTCACCTCTCCCCCATTACTCAGTGAGGCAACCATCAGAAGGAGCAATGGGATTGCAGCTCATCCACCCCTGGGGATGGAGTAGACCACTGCCTACTCATTCTCACTACCATCTCTTTCCTTTGTGGGGGCAGGGTGGTTGGTTACGAGCAGAACAGGGCAATGAATGCCAAAGGAAACACCTTTCTCCTGCTCTGATCTCCGACTGAGCCAATATTATCTTCTATCTTTGACAACAAACCCGATACTTATCTCTTTGTTGCATCATATTAGACAGCTCATTATTGGCTTCCAAATCAAGCCTTCATTTCCTCATGCCTTCTTAGGGCCTCCATGATGGAGCTCAGCCTTACATATCTCCTAAGTACCCTGCCAGCAGCTCTCTGAGGTCTCCCATACTTGTTCTTGCCTCTGGGAACTGACTGACAACGCTGCTTCCTCTAAGTGGATCACACTTCCCCACCTTCTGTCAGGGCAAACTCTCACTTTTCTTTGAAAACCTGCAGTTGCCTTTTTTTGTGGCTAGTCCTCTCTACAGCACCAGGCAACATCAGTTCCTTTCAATTGACTCCATTTTGTTCAGACTGGATTATATCACATAAAAAGCACAGCATCCATCTGCCATTCTATCCCCTGGGAGCTGTGGGGTGTTTTTGAAGGTCTGTGCATCATGCTTCCCCTTCCCATGCACTCCTCTCCCATGATGTCCAGCTTCATCACTACATGGCAAGACTGAGCTTGACTGGTGTATTAGTTAAGTATATACTCATATAAGATTCATAGAATAGGGGAATAACCCTCTTTTGTAGGTTGTGTGTAACTTTGTTTATTCTGCATGGTAGGGCTACCTATCTCAGGAGTTATACTAATGATACTGTGTTTCCTTCTACTCAAGTAAGGATCTTACATGATGAATGTAGACATCCAACACGTGGGGTAGCATCTTCAGATTGTAGCCAGTGATGGAAGGATACATGTCACAATCCCTTTCGGGAAGTAGGGAGCTTAAAATATATTACTGGACAGATGGAGGCAGAGCTACTTTAAAATCCATATTGGCTATGGGTGTACAGTCCTGCCAAGACTTCCCAGCAATTGGCTTAGGGGCCCACATTGCAGAAGTGACCTTTACACAATTCTTGGACATCAAAAGAAAGCAGAATTTACCACTGAGGTCAATAGGCTGTAGAATAATTAGATACAAAGAAGGCCAACCTCTTCCATAGCTGGTGGCTAGGGTAAGATTGCAGAGGGCAGAGCCTTAAAGAAGGAACAGTGCCATTCCTGCAAATACTTTCCAATGAAAGTGAGGAGGGAAAATAAAGGATAAACCAAGTGACATTATCGGGGAGCTCACATTATTTGTATTTTTCACTAGTGAGTGTTAACTGTCTGAATCACCTGTTAAATAGCTCATCCTAAAGTCATTAAGAGTTTTGCTTGATATCATAGATATTTTGTGAATTTAAATAACACTTCCAATGTCTAAAAGGGGGAATTTTAAAAGAAAAGTGGAGCACTTAATAAATAGACCAGCAGACACTCACGATCATCCTATCTCCCTAAGAGAAAGAGGATGGTTTCATTACCCCAAACTGTCTGTGTAACAGTGTAACATGAACCAGCACTCAAGAAATGAGTCTGACAAGAAATCAAAGATCCCTAGATAAACACTGAGATATCAATCACAATGTATTTTTATGTAACTAAATGTTTAAAAACAAGATATTTGTCCTCGTATGTAAACACTGACTATCTACTGAGTGCCAAGCAGAGGGAGGGATGACACATGGTCAATGAGGCATTAGTATCAGACTCACAAAGCACAGACTATTAAGGGAGATAGACAATTAGAAAAACAACCTGGATCTGCTTGTGCCACCTGACTGCAACTACTCCCTTAAAAGTCAGCAGTGACCTCCCACTATCCAGGTCCAGTGGATTTTTAAATGTTTTTTTATTAAAAATTTTCACCTCCTCCCCTCCTCCCATTTCCCTCCCCCTCC
>LOEQ01002623.1:34532-50291 GCA_001685075.1 Bramus lutescens | reverse complement strand
TTCCTTCCTTCCTTCCTTCCTTCCTTCCTTCCTTCCTTCCTTCCTTCCTATAACCAAACTGTTCCATGACCCCTATATCCATTTTTTTGTGTGAAGCAAAATGATAACCAAGGCCACAGAACTATTTTGAATGCATCCTGGGCTACAATTTTTACTAGCACTATGATTATAAAAATGGACTGAAAAATACAATGGACATATTCATTCATGCATTCATTTATTCAGCAAACACCCTATTGAGGGTCTCTTATGTACTAGGAATGTCTAGGCACATGGCATGCAAGACATAGACATGACCCATGCCTTCTATGACATCACAGTGAAGCTAGGAGCATAGCAATCATGCATTATAAGTGGTAATTCCACCAGATGTAGCTGCTGAAAATACCTATAAACCATGTGGTGTCCATCTGCCATTCACAACTCAGAACTGGGTTCCTGACACCACAGACATTTATGAGAGGAAGCCGTCAAGGAGGAGACAGTAATCAGGAACTCAGGTGGGTTTCACACATATTCTGCATTTTTAAATTGAGGCAAATCCATGCAATACAAGATGAAAGATTTAAAGTGTGGAATTCAGTGGGATTTAGAATAGTCATATATTGTCAAACCATCACCTCTATCTAGCTCCAAAACATTTTCACCACCTCAGAGGAAACCTGGCACTCATTAAGCAGTTACTCCATCTCCCTCTCCCCTCAGTGTGTGACAACCAAAAATATGTTTTCTGTCTAAATGGATTTGCCTACTGAGATTATTCATATCAATGAAATCATACAATGTGGCCTTTTAAAATCTGGCATATCTCACTACTTAGCATAATGTTTTTGATATTGGTCCATGTTGTAGCAAGAATCAAAATCCTGATCCTGTTGGTGGCTGAACAATATTCCTCTGAAAGAATTTTGCTTGTCAATTCACCCACTTCTGAGTATTTGGGTTGTTTCTGTTTTGCACAGTCTCAGTTCATGCTACTCTGGAGGGTTCTTATACAAGTTGTTGTGTACATATGTGTTTCCATCTCTCTTGGATGTACACCTAAGGGTAGAACTGTGACTCACATGGTAATAGCATGTTTAACTTTGTGAGAAACCGCCAAACACTTGCACACAGTAGCTGCCCGGTCTTACATTCTCAGCAGCAGCGTACGGGACTTTAGTTCCACCCAGAGCTTTAGCTTCCTGTTTAACTCTCAAACAAGAGTTCTGTTAAATTGCAGAAACCCAATTAGCCCAAATGATTGGCTGTAATGCTGGGCATTTGGATCTGGGTTTTTAAATTAATGCTTAGGCCAGCAGGAGAAACAAAGCAAACAAGTACAGGATGGGACGGGCCCTCCCCTCCTCCACAGCCCGGAAGTGTCTCCTGTGCATGCTTGCAGATTAAAGGTTGGAGCTTGCAGGCCCACTGGATTCTTGTTGCACTGTCCTCCAATCCGTGCCCATGGGATTCACAGCACCCAGCTCAGCAGAGGGCCTAGATTGGAAGGCTCACAGGTGTTGGAACCAAGGCCAGAGGATCCCGTGTGTTTTTGTAAAAGAAATGTCATGGAATCAATACTGACTATGGCAAGGAAAGAGAGATGAGTGCTGCCTTCTCTGTTCCATGCAAAATTCAGAGTTTATTGGGTCGTGCCGGCTATGAGATCCCATGGTATTTGACACTGGCTGGGATGTGGATTGAGGAAATAAATAACAATGACGAATGTACAGCACTGAAACTTGCCCTTATGGCCTGTCTCTCTCCTTCAGTGAACAGACAGCTGCATGGCTACTGAATCCATGGCTCCTGCAGTCTTTATCACTCTATGGGCAGCTCAGCCTCATTCTGGGGTGCTGTTAAATCGTTCAAGCCAGTCCACGCTATTTTCAGGCACTGAAACTGTCCCTGTCAGGATGACATACCTCTCACCATCCAGGAAGGGCTGAGGCACAATCCCGAAGTCCCTCCTCACCATGTTTAGAGGAAAGGAAAGAAAGCCTGGAGGGAGAATATTGATGATCCTGACCACTTTCAAAATCCTTGACTCTTCAATTACCTGAGATTTTGATGAGCAGATTTGAAATTATATTAGCAGGGTCATTTTTTTTCTTTGTATGTGTGTGCAGGTCAGAGGTCAATCCTCTGGGTGTCATTCCTCAGGAGCCATTCATTTTGACTGTTTGAAACAAGGGGTTTTGTTTGTTTGCTTGCTTGCTTGCTTGCATGCTTATTTCTAGGACCTGTGACTTACCTATTAGGTTCAGTTGGTGGGCCAGAGAGTCCCTGAAATGTCTGTCTTGTCCGTGCTCCAGTGTTGGGATATATGTCTATTTAAGACTATATTCTAGTCATATATTTCAGCTCACACAACCTAGATCTCATCAGATCAAAGAAATAAGTTTATGTGACAATCCATGAATCTTTTAAGAAACCAAATATCAGGTACTTGCAAAATGTAAACATACTACCTTTTACTAACAATTTTAGCCTTTGCAAATCGTTTTTTCATATAACTAGCCTCTGCTTTGAGATAACATTTAATAAGTACACTATCTTCATTTAAAATGAATTAAAACATGTGTTTGAAATTTTCTGTTTTTAATCCTAACATAGGCAATATTAATAGTTATATCGCATATAAGTAAAAACAACTTGGAGTACTTATTAATTTGAGGGAGGGGAATAAAGGGGTCCTGAGGCCGAAAAGCATGAGAACTGTTGATAATAACAAATTATTCCCTCGAATTGGCTACATAGCATGGACTGGCCTTCAATCTGCAATCCTTCGGCTACGACTCCTGAATGCTGCTGATTATAGGTGAGCACAAGGATTCTGTGAGAGCTAGAAGATAACTCGGACAGGAATTGTGTCCTGAAACCCTGTTCTGGGTGGTTCTGAGTGTGCTGAGTGGTGACTTAAAGGAACAGAAATAGTCCTCCGGCTTCATGTTTGGAGGGGCCAAGCTAGAAAGTGAGTAATAAGAACCCAACCCCTTCACTGTACAGACCATGGAACTTAGCAAAGGCAATAGTCATGGGGCTTTCAGTCAAGAATGGCTAGGGTCACATCTGGATCTTCAATGAGCTTCTTCCACTTGTTGAGCTCTCCACCTGCACAGCACTGCGCTAAGAAACTCTGGGCCTTATGAAAGCAAAGCCATGCTGCCTCCGCACCCTCTGTACTTCTGCTCCATAAGCACATTTGGTCTGCGTGCTTGATATTTGTAAAACTGACCTAGACATGCAGGCAATAGTGAACCCCGGCTCCTTCACCATGTTCATCTTGGAGTCAGGTCAGCCTTGATTTCCCTAAGACAAACAATTCAACCTGGCACTGACTGTTTTTTTTAGATATCTTGATAAGCAGCAGGCAACCCACCAGAGAATGGATTTTTGAAAAGCTGTGAGTCAACTAATTTAATCAGGTCCCTGTATGGTTCAAGCAAAGTTCACATGGCTGACAACTGGAAAGTTGTCTTGGCAGCTTGCCACATGGTGACTCCACGGAGCATGCCTTGTGCCCATCACCCTCTCACCCGAACAAACATCCCTTCCTCGGAAAAGACTCTGCTGGGAAAGGATGGGCGGAAAATGCCTTTCACTAAGCCTTCAATCACTAGCGAGGCAGCAGCAGCAGGACAGAGAGGGGCTGAAACGGTCCCCAGAAATTGCTCACTTGTGGCTCAGAATAGCAGCGGTGGGATGGGCGAAGGAACCATGCCAGTCAGGAAGCTAAGCGAGAATGACACATCAGAATCATCAGGGAAGCAGAGCCACATTGGTTAAATAACAGTGATCCACACAGTGTGTGTAATGTCTAAATACATACAGTCTTGGGAAACCAGGGAGCACCAAACTTTCTCACTTTGTTGTCAGGGAAACTGAGAGAGGGGGAAAGATTAACCTTAGGGCATATTAAGCGTTCAAGAAACAGTTGGGATGTAAACCTGCATCACCAGGATCCAAGAACAGTGCTCTTACTGCAGTATCGCACTGTGGCATGGCTGAGTGAAGGACCAGTGTACGCACATTCATGTGTATTGTGCAAGTGTGTGGTTAGGAGAAAGTAAGGGATATTTAGTAACACCCAAGCCTTTTTTTATTTGATTTATGCTTTTCCTTTTAATTCTTCCTCTTTTCTTGCAAATTCGTCATCAAAATCCAGGCTCTCAATTTACAGATGAGAAACTCAGGGACAAGAGTGGAAAAGGGAATTGCTCTGGGTCAGATTTTAAGATCCAGATCTCCAAGCTCTTTCTTGCTGGTGTTCCTCCCACTACATTTTCACCCCTTAGTCACATCCTGAGAGAAATATATGGTTACCAATAGCATTTCATTAGTAATCCTCCTACTGAGGCAAGCATTGTTGGAAGCCAGCACTCTTCCTGAATCTATAGCAGCAGCCTGCCCTGGGTGCTGGGCTGCCTGATTATTTCCAATATGAGTTCAAATTTCAAGGTTTCCCTGGAAGTATCTGGGAAGCCAACACTGCTAATGCAGATGAATGATGGCAAAACTAAAAGGGATGTGTTGTCATGAAATAAATTATTTGCATAGGTGGGCTTCTCTCTTAATTTAAAGTTACAATTTGTTTTCTGGCCTTTATGTATAATTAAATATAGATGTTCTTGGAGCTTAATGTCAGTTTAAATTTCAGCCCTTGGAAAGTAATTTGTTTGCATGTTCAATGAACAAAACATTTCTTATCGGTTTCAAAGACGGAGGTTCATGCATCATAAATCAAGGTTGCCTTTATCAACGCTAAAAAGGTCATGCAAAGTAAGATTCTAATTCTAGGGTAGCCATCCTCTAAAAGTGAAAAATTGAGCTTCTGGTGTTCATGAGCACAAAGATGACTTATTTGCTTTAGGAAACATGTATAGAAAAATACAATCAATCTTACTTTGTTGCCCAGCGCTTACACACAAGCCAGCTAAATGATGGTCATTATGTCACTTTGGGTCAAGTATCCTGGAGGAAAATTTCATTCCCTTTCAATGCCTCAGTTTCCTTATATTCCATATAAATGTACTTCTAAAGTTCTTTCTGTTCTGCCAGGATAATGTGTGAGCCAGTGGAACCCTCCTTCTAACATGGCATGAACCTCACTAATATAGAGGTGCTTGCATGCCTTTGCCTCTTTCATTGTTGTTGTTATTTTTGTTTGTTTGTTTGTTTCTCGATACAG
The DNA here is from genome assembly GCA_001685075.1 of Bramus lutescens. NCBI lineage: Eukaryota > Metazoa > Chordata > Mammalia > Rodentia > Cricetidae > Bramus > Bramus lutescens. The sequence continues at coordinate 45,118 of LOEQ01002623.1, read as the reverse complement.
AGGTTCCCTGTATAACAGTCTTGGGATGTCCTGAAATTTACTGAGGTGATCAGGCTGGCCTCGAACTCACAGAGACCCTCCCTGCCTCTGCCTCCTGAGTTCTGGGATTAAAGGGGTGTGACACCACCACCTGTTACCTTTGCCTCTTAAAGTCAGCAAAGCAGAGTTTTCGAAACTGCCTCACAGATGTGTCCCAATGAATGCTCTCTGTCTTACCATTGTTTAAATCTGAGCCATTCACATTTACAGAAATTCTTTCAGATATTTGTTGAAATTATGGTTACAATTCCACAGAGGGTTAGGAAAATGGGCTCTGAAACAGTAGAAACCTTCAGCGTCCAAAGGTTCCATAGTAGAAACAATAGCCATGACTGAGCTATAAGAATGGAAACATTCAGAGAGTATCAGCATTGGATCTGGACTGGGGTGGTGTTATAGATGCCAGCTAATGCTAAGTGCTTTATGCTATTTTTTTCATTTAATCGTAACAATTAAACCTTAAAAATACAATTATCTCCATTTTGCAAATGGCACACAGAACAATTAAGCCATTTTTCCAAAGTGAAAGCTGAGTAGAGATTTGCATTAGTCATTTGTTCCTAGATTTTAGTGTTAAAATGCAACTGCCTAGAGATAGATAGCTCTAGTAAATAACCAACTCCCCTCCCTCCCAACCTCTCCATATCCTTCCCCATTTTAAAATGTGAGATAATGTCGCCAGAAATAGTGAAAACTAGAGGGGGTCAAATCATATACACCTGAGAACCATCACAGCTCATTCTCCTATCTGAAAACATGACTTCTCCTTATATAGTCAGCTGAAGTAAAAATGCATCTCTGATGGTCTCACAAGGATCTCAGGAACACTCAAATTACCAGCTTCAATCACCAAAGTCTGCCTCTTCACAAACAAAGGCAGCTCTAATTGAAGACCAACTTTTAGAAAAAGTAGCATGTTTAAAGCTAGAGAGGTAGCTTTTATGGTAAAGAGCATTTGTTGCCTTTGAAGAAGACCTGGGCTTGATTCCTAGGACCTATACATGGTCCATCATAACCATCCCTAATAGCAGTTCTAGGGGATCTGATACCCTCTTTTGAACCCCTCCTCCCATGGCTACAAGAAGTAGGCAAAACATTAAGAGACATATTAAAATAAATACACCTACAAGTATAAGAATATGCCAAGCAACCCAAACTGCCTGGCCCTGAATACCACACATCATTAGCAATATCATCTATGAATGAAAACAAGTGAATGGTGACAGAGAGAACTGAAAAGAGATACATTATGACAGTAGAGATCAGCACCCCCAAAAAGAATGTTGGTGAGATGAGGGGTAGAGGGGAAGGTAGTGGTTGGAAGTATATATAAGAAAACTCCCAGAGAAATATGATGATGACAAAATCTAAATCAATAAACGACAATTTATTGTCTTATTGTTTCAAGTTGATAAACTGCTGTGGGACAATTGTCTTGTGCTTTGTAAGGTTCATCACTTTCATTGATTTAATAAAATGCTGATTGGCTAATAACCAGGTAGGAAGTATAGGTGGCATGACCAGGATAGGAGAATTCTGGGAAGAGGAAAGGCTCAGGCTGCAGCTGTCAATCAGACACAGAGGAAGAAAGATGAGAATGCCTCACTGACAAAAGGTACCAAGCCACATGGCTAACACATACAAGAATTATGGGTTATGATGTAAAAGTTAGTTAATAAGAAGTCTGAGCTAATAGGCCAACTAGTTTATAATTAATGTAGACCTCTGTGTGTTTCTTTGGGACCAAATGACTGTGGGACCAGCTGGAATAGAAACCTCTGTCAACAATAAACCAAATTATTTTCTTGATTTTTAAAACATACTTGACAGATTTTTTAAAAAGCAAAAAAAAATTAAAATTAAAATAAAGAGATCATGTCAATGTCCTAGTTAGTTGTCAGCTGAACAACTCTTACTTCATTGTCATTTGGTATCTCCTTCCTGGGAAGGAGGCTTGTATGGGACCAAATGATTATTGTCACACTTAAGGGAGTGTTATCAAAATAGAAAGCAGAAGTTAGCTAAATTGTCCTACAATAACTCTAGTCAAGGTATGTTACAGAGTCTCTTAGGCAACAGGTCAGGGGCCAAGCAGGTCAACCCAGGTATCAAGAAGATTTAAAGACTCCAGTAGTCCCAAGAAGAGAAGTTCATAAGATACCAATGGCAAAATCCATACTGTGGCATGGAATCCATGCAGTTCTTCATGCCCGTGAGGTCAGTTAAACTGCAAATGTCTAAAGAGGCAATAATATGGAAACAGGGTCTGGAGACTTCTGAGATACAGGCATCAGAACTAAAATAAGAAGCCTGATCTCAAGGCTCACTTGAATCTGGAACTATTTGAACTTGAAGGTGAGGACATCACTGAGAAAGAGTGGAATGTGGTGCTTGTAGTTTCTTCTTCCTGCTCCTCCTCTTCTTCATTGGGTAATATTCACCCTCCCCCCCAAAGAAAAACTGGGTTTGAAGCACCATGAATATATTATGAGCAACTGGACTCTGCAGTACATAACCATATATGGTCACAGTGTTACCTTCTATAAAGCAAGATTTAGGTGAGAGTATTTGACTACAAGATTAAACTGTTCAATCTAATGACACAACAATAGCACTGAAGCTACTAAGACTAAGTTCCAAAGTCTCATGAGATATATCATGAATATACTATCATGTCATTGGGGCGGGAGAAGACATAGAGTTTCCATTAGTTGATTTTCAACTTTCTTTCTTAAGTTTTGAAATCTCTTAAGTCATTTCATTCTTAACTGCTTACCTATGAATTGATCATTTGAACTCTTAAGTACAGCACCGGGTGCTGACTATATTCCTAGTGATACCCTGGAAGTATCAAGATGCCCCTCAGTGAAAATACCTGAAAGTAAGGATGTCTCCAGCAGGATGATAACTCAAGATAGCAGCAGGATCCCTTAAAAGTCACATCCCATCTTACACACATAGACTCAGACTCAGACACACACACACACGCACACACACACACGCACACACACACGCACATACACAAGGCAAGCACACTGGTTATCTGGATGAATGAGAGAATGAATAAATGAATACATAAATGAAACAATAATCAAACACATGTAAAGTGAGAGAGTGGTATCAGTCAATAGCTTGGAGTATCTTAGACAAATAGAAAAGTCCTCTTTGCCCTTCTTAAAAAGATGGGCAAATAGGAAAGACAAGCTGATGAATATAATGAATATACACACACTGATAGGGAAAGAAAGGTGGAAAAGATTTGAGTTCATGGTACCAGAACTCAACCAATTTAATGATCTCTGCTTACAAATGGCAGTCATGAGGGCCTAGAATAAAAGTTCTACTTCACAAAGTCAAATAATTCAGACTGGGTAGAGAACTAACCATAAACATCTTAGATTGAGAATAGTTTAAGATCTGAAAATCAAAGTGGGCACACACTGAAAAGGGCTCTAAAGTGTAATTCTGTATCCAGAATAGGACCTAAGAATGCTTTCTTTCTTGATAATACATTGATTGCTTTATTAAGTGCAATAAAAGCATCTGAAGTTGGATTGTAGTAAGATCACAAAGAAAACTGAGAAGTAACTTATACAATCTGCAATAAAAATCACATCCCTAGGGGCTGGGAAGATGGCACAGTAGTTAAGAACATTGACTGCTTTTCCAGAAGACTCTAGTTCTATTCCCAATACCACATGACAGCTCACAATTGTCTCCAACTCCAGTCCTAGGGGAACCAATGACATCTTCTGGTCTTGGTGGACACTACATACATGTGCACAGACTTAAAGGAAGGCCAAACATCCATACACATAAAATGAAAATAGAATCTCGCACGCACAAAAAAAAGAAAGAGAAAAATCCATACAGCACTAGTAGGAATAACACTTTTTAGACATGACATAAAGGTGATAACATATTTCGGTACTGAGCAAACACTTTGTTTTTTTTTTCTATCACCAAGGATGGAAACATTCTCACAGTAAGAGACCCTTTCCTCATGTCCATCTCCCCCCTCCATGCTGGGTTTTGTTTAGTATGAGATCACAAAGGTCTTGTGCATGCTGCCACATCCAGAAGTAAAGGCAGTGCAAACTGTATAGGATGGGTTTTTAATAGAAAGAAGAACACAGCAAGTTGGGTGAGTAGGGAAGAGGAAGTGTCAAAGCTGGGAGGAGCTGGAGGTGAATATGATGAGAACACATTGTCTGAAGATCTCAAAGAACTAACCAAAAATAGTCCTTTCATGATAAGTCATTCACCTTTACATCACCTGTATCTGTTGGAGAACATGTCCTGGGACCCTCAAGAAGAGTTCTGGATTGCATTCCCTAGCCTACCTTCAGGGGAATGGGAAACAATGCGAAAGCAGGACAACAGTTAGCCACTGTGTGGTTGCAAATGCACATTAAGCTCTGCTTGTGCCTTTTTTAAACATATGGATTCCTCCCATTAGCTGTTAGCCCCTACCCCCTTTAAGCAGCATGCTAGAGAGATATGGTGTGGAACTGGGGCACAAATCTAGCCTTTTGCAAGCTGATTTCATCTGCCGTAATACATGCCCCACCCCCAAAACCTACCATAGAATCAACCAATTGTTTTTCTGAATCGTTTCCCTGAATCCCTCAGGTCAGCGCTGGGAAACAGTCAAGCCTACAGAAGTGTCAAGCAGAGCTGTTTGGCATTTCTCTGGCTAGTATATGCTGTGCTCTTCCCAGGATTAGTGGGAGGGAAGGCCCCAAACACAGGATAGGGAAGTGGCAGCTTCATCAGCCAGAAGATTAGGCATGGGAAGGCTCTGCAAGCCTCCTGCGGAGCTGAGAGATCCATTCCTGGAAGTAGGCTTGCCTTTGCTCAGGCAAGGCACCAGGCAAGGCCAAAGATGTCCGCAGACCTACGGGCTGTGTTCCTGGCTAACCCTTGCATGTAGGCTGGGGCAGATTTCTATCCTCGTCTTGGCCTGAACTGGTAGCCCTTAGCTAATAATCTCCCTGGCAGAACATGGTATCTTGAGGGACTATGTTGTCGTTTTGATTTAGTTTTCCTTTGCTGCGTGTTTCTCTTGCTTCCTCAGCCAGAGTTGAAAATTCGGACTTCCTTGCCCCTTCTCACAGAGCCTGAGATGGAACGGGAAGCAGGGGCCATATCTTTGGACAAGGGCAGCCCACAACGAACTGAATCTTGGCTTGTTTTACCTAACTTGCAGACACCCTCCCAAGGTCAGACAAAATTATCTTCCTCCCTGTTGCTTCCTCCTGACGCTGACACATCCAAATGGGTCCGGGACTAGACCTTGCAGTGGACGCAGACAAATGCTTTCCCTGGGTAGGCTGCGGAACTACGGGGGAAGAATGGAGCAAGACTGCTGACAGCTATAAGAGAACCTCTGCGTTTTCATATCAACAGTTAATCTACTGTGTCACTTCTCTTAGGAAGCTAAAAGAAACGCGGTAACTGCTCTGACATTGAAGCCGTGTAGCAAAAATGACTTGGCAGAGCAAATAACTATCTTATATGGGCTATTTTATGCCTTATTGAACAACCAGCAGTTTATGAAAACAACGTTTCATAAATACAGTTGCAGGTTTCCAAGTGGACACTGGTGGGATTTGCAGCGGGGAGAATCAAATAATCAGATTCTTCATTCTCCCCAGAGCTCTTGCCATGTTTGCCCAACCGGGGCCTCAACTTACATCTGAGCATATCTCCCAAAGATCTGAAGTCACCATCAGAAAGAGCAAGAGCTATAGCAAGGCTGGCATGTGGTCAATTAGAATGAGACCCTAGCTAATCGAGACAAGGACAAACCTCAGCCGGGCTAGCAAGGAACCTGAATTGCAATCATACCAGCAACTGACTGTCTACAGAAGAAGTCCTTAAACGTTGGCGGTCAGGTTAACTCAAGATTATCATCTGGAAAAAGCAGACAAATGTACTTGTCCATGCAGGACTGTGAGCAACTAGGGTGCCTTATTGGAACGTCGTGCATATAAACCTCTAGATTTGTGAAGGCTTATCATTATGGCTATATTGCTGAAGAAGTAGCTGCCAGATGCAGTGAGTTCCTTAAATATAGTATTTAAGAAAAGGCTGCCTGAACATGTATGCCAGGAAGATAGTGAGAATATTTCCGTTGCTTTGATGAAATTGACACTAGATGTACTTGAATGGCTTCCGAAACTCTAACTCCAGAATATACAATTTTTTCATACTTGTGTGGGTGCGCCCAGCCAGGTGTGATGGTCAAGCACTCTCCTGGCTCAGTTTCACATTTTCTACCATTTTTTTCTAACAATAAAATTAAAAGGTATAGCTATAGGTGAGGCGGCCCAAAGTTCTGTCCTCAGCACTGCAAAATATATTTTAAAAAAGAAAATAATTACATACTCATTATGGACAAAAAGGAGAATGCAGAAAGGTAGGAGGGAAACAGTAAAATCATCCATAATCCTCCATTTTAGAGATGATTGCTATTTACATATTATATCATACTCAAGTCATTTTCTATGTATTTTACTGTTGGCTTTTCATTAAGGATAGAGATATGTTATAATGTAAGTCTGTAGTTAGCTTTGTTCCTGGAATTTCTACATACAGAGAGAGAGAGAGAGAAAGAGAGAGAGAGAGTCAGAGACAGACGGGGGGCTAACGCTTTCCCTAGAATTTTAAATCTTTACATAGTCTCTAAGAACATGATTTTGAATAAAGACCTTAGCAAAAAGCTAATCTGTGATTATACATTAACTTAGGTTGCACAAAGAAAATTTCCCAAATTTATGCTTTGATTCTATTGTTAAGGGATGCTTCAGCAAAGATCTGCACACACCAGTGTCTGGATCCGAGAGCTTTTCTGGGTGTTAAACTGTGCTAGCAAAGCTGCAGGTTGAAATCACACATAGATTTCTTTTTACTTTTATTCATTACATTATTGAACATCCTCTCAAGAAAAGCTGAGTAATTTGTGGCTCCTGATAATAGTGTATGAAAATATGCACTCAACTAACACTTCTTCAGCCTGGGAATTTTTACCCAAACATTTCTCAGGCATTTTAATGTGCAAAAATATGTTTTCCATTGTTAAGCTTAACTTACAGTTCATTGATTGTAAGCACAGTTAATCTTGTGTGCGTGTGTGTGTATACGTACATGTGTGTGCGCGCACGTGCTTTTTTTTTTTTAAAAAAAAAAGCTGTTTGTGCCTAATGTGTGGTGAACATCTCTTTTGCATTAGCCACTTTTAAGGTATACTATGCAGATGCAATCAGTTTGGAACCATCATACCCAAGGGGAGGCAGTTGTTCTGTAAGAAGCCATCCCATCAGAAGCCCCCAGCTTTCATCTTCCAGAAAACGACTCAGAAAGGAGGGAGGGGAGGACCACAGTGAGGACTGAAACCCACATTGCTTTCTATTTCCCTACTTTTACTTCTGCTCTGCTTCTAACCAGCAGTGAGCCAAGAAAAGACAAACAGAAGTGGGGGACTGGATAAGGTTGTCTTTAGAAACAGGGAGGGGGAAATGAGAAAATTTTCTTTTTCTGGGAGCCATGCAATTCCCCTAACGTACCACTGGATGGCAATCCTCCATTGGCTAGGCAAAAGCCTGTAACATTTCTAAGGAAGCTAGGGAAACTGAGGAAGTAGCTACAGAAATTGATTGACAGGTACAGAAAGGCAATGACCAGCTAAATACAGCTACCCTTTCAATTCCATTGGGAACATGGTTCACTAGTATGAAAAGGATCGAAAAGATTATACATTACAGACAATGAGACATTATGGGAACTGGCCAAGAAAGATCAGAACTGGGAGAATAGGCTTCTCCAAGCTCCTTCATTCCCCGTTCTATTTTGAGTATAGTTTGAGTTACTTCTTTGTACCTGGAAAATCAAAATCACCTAGTTTGGGCGTGTAGTAGTAAGTTCTGCATGCTTCTCAGCCACCATGGAGTATGGGGTACGTTGGAGGGGTGGCTGTTTTACAGTAAGGACTCTGAATTGGACTGCTGTGCTGGCAATGCTGTTCTAGAAAGCAGGAACAAAGTTCCAAGAACAGAGAATCAATAGCGAACTCTCGTGCCTGCATGTAGCTTGTTCTAATCTCAAAGGAAGCAGGAGAAACGGCACAGGTTTGAGGGCATTTAGCTGGGGATGCATTTCACCTGGGATGTTTATAGGCGCGTGATCTTGGAAAAGCTACCTTGCCTCTCTAAGCTGTGATGACTTCCCTATGCAATGCAGAATGACGACAGTATCTCTACTTCATGACATGCAAGAAACATTACTACTAAGGGCTGGGAAGATGGCTCAAATGCCAGTATGTAGACTTGAGTTTCGATACCCAGCCCCCATAGCTGTGCATGGTAGAATGGATCCATAACTTCAGTGCTGGGGGCTCCATGCCAGGTACTCTAGGCAGCCTGTCTAGTCAAAAGAGGTGAACTCTGAGAAAAATGGTCTCAAAAGTAGGTAGACAGCGACTGAGGGAGACATCAACCTAGACCTTTGGGGTTCATACACATGCAGCTGAGTGCAAGCAGATATACATAACCCCCCTCCACACACACAAAATTAAAACTAAAATAAACCTTGAAAAAGCAACAAATGACAAGTATATCCATTTTTTCAGCTGTCTCTCTTGAAGTTACTGGCATAGTTAAAGATCAAATCAGAATGATGTACTGAATTCAACCTTGTTTGGAAACTGAGACAAGTTGATAAGCAATGTCTCACACAAGTCAAAGGAGAAGTGGGTATAAAAGATAAAGCAGGTTCCAGATCCCAAGGTCATGAAGGAAGAGACTATCGGCATAGACAAGCCTCTAGGCAGGCTGCCAAACAGCGGGTCCTTTACAGAACCCATTACACAAAGGTCAAACAAGGATTAGCCCAAATATGGATGAACCATTGTTGCAAATCCTCAGTTAACATTTCCTTAACAACAGGGGCAAATGGGGGTTTTGTTTGTCAAAACTTGACTCTTATTATTTTACTTTTCTGCATCAATTTAAGGAAGCAGCTATACAGATAATTCATAAGTCATGTATGGATATCTGGTGCTCCATGTCACATATGCACTGGTTAAATGCCCCAATTTCCTTATTTGACTGCACAGAGCTGTTGCCAGGATGACTTGAGGTTAGGAAATGCAGAGCCCACCACATAAAGAGCTCTATGGGTAAATCCTAGAGTTCACAAGCTCCAAAGTCGAAGATCTGGTTCATTCACGGACCCACCATTTGATTCAGAACAAAGGAATCAAAATATGGAGGTCATGTATCGAACACTTACCATTCACAAATGCTCACACATTTTCTAGAACACAGCGCTTGCCATGCTACGTAGAATGCACCACTTTGGAATCACTCGCTTAAAGTCTATGTGATATGCTGTAACTTTAAGGAATACTTGATGTGTTGAGCAATCAAGGAAGTCAAAGAAAACCTCATTAGTGTCTGCAGGCCATGAGCGACATGACAGGAAGAGAGTTGTTTCATCCAGATGTTTGAAATCCACATATTTGATGTGGACTCCTGTTGAATTCAGATGGAAGCAAATCATCCAAAGGACGGCAGAGTGAATAGCTCTCTCAGAATCTGCTGTGTTCCAAACCATCCATCACAGGAGGAATTCTAGGAGCTCTGGTTAAAAGGGACATCAGCATTTGGAGGCCCTCAGAATGTAACAGAGCAAGAGTTCTGGATGTGGCTTAGGTGGTAGAGAGCTAGCCTGGCATGTGTGAGGCCCTGTGTGTGATTACCTAGCATACACTAAACCGGGCATGATGGTGATGCCTGTAATATCGGTACTCAGAAAGTAGAGACAGGGGGACAGAGATGTGAGTTTACAAGCAGCCTGGGCTACACAATATACTAGGTCTAATAACCCCAAAAGAAAGTAGCATGTTAACCATCTTCTCCCTGGACCAATGGTTTGCATTGCAAAGTAAAATTAAGAGTTTGTAATATTTGGTTAAGGCCTGGCCTTTGAGAGTTTGAAGAAATAGTTGTGAGCTAGGGTCAGTGCATCAGTTATTTTTCCTGTTAATTCTCTTAATAGTTTTCATTTTTATAGTCAAAATTTTAGTTACATTTTGAATTTCTGTGAAAGAATTTAAATTTTCATTAAATATTAAGAATGGTGGATATGGGTAAGTAACAATTCAAAAGCAGGCTATTTGTCTCCAGTGATTCATTAGCAGCTGTCCCTCCTGCGATAGTTTGAAGAAACTCTGAATGCTTAAGTGTTTCAAATTTCAGATTTTCCTAAGATTTTTGGAACGTCTAAATATACATAATGAGTTATCTATGAAATGGGACTCAAGTCTAAATATAAAATTCATTTCTTTCATATACAACTTATGCACATAGCCTGACTGTATTTTTATGTGATGTTTTAAATAATTTTGTATGTTTTCACTGAAAATTGTCACATGTAGTCCTGTGTGGGGAGTTTCTACTTGTGGCATTTTGTCACTGCTCAAAAGCTTCAGGTTTCAAAGGAATCCAGATTTCAGGATTATTATTATTATTATTATTATTATTATT
>LOEQ01002622.1:189511-213974 GCA_001685075.1 Bramus lutescens | reverse complement strand
TACTGGACCCTGTGCTCGCCTGGCCGTGGTGCAGGGGACAGCGAGGCCTGACTAGGGTGGTGGTGGTGATTGTCGCTGACCCGGAAGAAGCTGGGCTCGCTCAACGGAGGGGAGGATTAACGGCAAAGAGGTTCCCCTAGTTCTCATTCATCCAACCTTCCGAGGCTCGCCGTGGCCGAAAGAGGCAGTGGGGGAGGGGTGCGTGTGTAAGGGAGGACGGGAGGAGGGGTCAACCCAACAGCTTTCTTTAGAACTAAAAAGAAAGGTGCAACGGGGAGCAATTGGGGGGGGAAGGCAGGAGCCATTGCTTGTTTTGTTTGCAGTAAGACATTACTATTTTAGGTGGCAGGGCCTCCCCTTTGTGGATCCAGGTTGTCGCTGAGGTGTGTCTCCCGGGCGCCTAGGACACTGGGTGCACGTTTGCGTGCCGGGCGTTTTATTCCAGGAGCCTGTGTGTGCTTACGCTATGTGCGTGCGCAGCTATGAAGAATGAATCACAGACTCGGAGATGGAAACACCTGTTACTGTTGGTCATCAGGCTTGGCCGGCACAGGGTTCCAGTTTCCATTACTAGACAGTTCCGCGCCCTTCCTGAGGAGGATCCTCCCCTTCATTCTTTCAGTCGTGAGTGTCAGCTGTTGTTGGAGATTGGCTGAGGCCCGCAGGCAGATGAAAATGGGCACAAATTACTCCCGCCCCCTGTACCCCAGAAGTGCCCAGTTTCCTGCAGGATGACACTGTCCCCATTAGCAAACACTGGACCAGGCAGAGGTTGGAAGTAACAGAAACTGCTGCGGAGCTCTGTGAGCCTTATGGGGATAACAGCATTTGAGGACCCTGAACGGGTGGGCAGGAGGAAGCTACATATAAGCCAAGGCTTATATGTTTGTAGAACTGTGATGTTTGATATCTCAGGTGTATTAGGGCATAATGATTTGACTTTGTGGCAGTGGGAATGAGAGATGTCTAAGAGGAATTCTAGCGGTTTCTGGATGAAGTTTGGATTTGATGTATAGGCAGTGGAGAAGATTCGTTTTTAGGGTCTTCAGGTCATTTATGATGCTAAGAGAGAAAAGATGCTCTACTGAGATTGTCAAAGTGTGCTTCCCAGGCCTGCAGCATCAGCATCTCCTGGGACACTACTATATTCGAATTCTAAGGTCAGAGTCCAGGCCTTTTAAAACAGAACCTCAGACTTAGATCCAGTAACCTGTGCTTTCGAAGCTCCAAGACTGGCTCAGAGACACTGCCGTGAAGGCTTCCTATTCCAAAGGTCAGGCCTTGGACCAGCAGTATCAACATCACTCACAAGCATGTGGGAAGTGCTGGGTGTACACAAGACTGGCAGTGATAGGTACCAGACTGACCTGCCGCTCTGCAGTACAGAAAACTGTCAACACCCCCACCCCCAGCTTGTATTGTCACCTGAGACTCTAGGTAAAGTTTGTATTTCTGTTGAACAAATATAAGTGCTATGGGACATGTTTAAAGTTCATTACCTTAAAAAAAACCCTCCTTGTTTTATGTGATTGAATATTCTTTTACTGCTTCCCCCTTGCAGTTCTGGGGATTGAACCTGGGGCTTCATGCATGCTAGCAAGTGCTCGACCACTAAACTGGACCCCTATGCCTTATATATAATAGCTTATTGTATGTCTGTACCATAGGGTGTGGAAGCAATTGTTTTGTAGCCAGAGAACTTTTTACTGTACACTATGCCAGATACTGGATTAAGCACTTTATAGATAAATCATTTTACCTTCATAACAATCTAGTGAGATAAATGCTGTTATGCTAATTTTGAACACCATGCCACAGAGACTTGTGGAAATTCTACTCCCAGTAAGTAGCAAATCTGTTTTTTTGTTTGTCTTTTGTTATTGTTGTTCTCTCTCTCTCTCTCTCTCTCTCTCTCTCTCTCTCTGTATGTGTGTGTGTGTGGTTTTTTTTTGAGACAGATTTCTCTGAGTAACATCCTTGGCTATCACTTTGTGGACAAGGCTGACCTTGAACTCACAGAGATCTGAGTGCTGGGACTGAAGGCATGAGCCACGAGGCTCAGCTCAGTCAGAAATCTGGTTTCTGAACCCATGCAATCCTGCTCCAGAATCTCTTGCATCATACACTTACTCATATTTATTCTTCTGTTCTTATTTTCCTATCTCTAAAATTACGTTAAATTTAAAGTGCTTTGGGTCAAATCCAGGGCCTCATTTGTGCCAGGCAAACATTCTACCACTGAGCTTAATACCCAGATCAAGAAAGTCTTAGCCGGGCGGTGGTGGCACACGCCTTTAACCCCAGCACTCAGGAGACAGAAGCAGGCAGAGCTCTGTGAGTTCAAAGCCAGCCTGGTCTATGAGAGCTAGTTCCAGGACAGGCTCCAAAGCTACAGAGAAACCCTGTCTTGGAAAAAAAAAAAAGCCTTGAAACATACTGTCAGTATGCTTTTTCTCCCTCATGTGTATGTGAGTGTTCCCATGTGTGTGAATGCACAGGCGTGGGATGCACATGCACAATGCATGTGGTGGCCTGGGGTTGATGTTGGGAGTCTTCAATGATGGAGGCGGGTCTCTCAGTTGAACCCAGGGTTTAGGAAGCAGTTAGTCTGGCTAACCAGCTAGTTCTGGGGATCCACTGTCTCCACCTTCCAATTGCTGGCACTAAGGGTGGGCCCCCAAGCCAACCCTGTGTTTACAAGTGCTTTAATCACTCAGCCATCTCCCCAGCACCCAGTTTGTTTGATTTGTAAAATGTGACGACACAGCTGGATGTGGTGGCTCCTGCCCACATTCCCAACACTCAGGAGCCAGGCAGTAAGTGTGTGTGCTTCAAATTGGATTCGCCTAAGGCAGACCTTGAGAGAGAGAGAGAGAGAGAGAGAGAGAGAGAGAGAGAATATAATTCAAATTTAAAAGGTGGGTTAAACCTGTGCGCCCAGCACACACACACACACACACACACATACACACACACACACACACACACACACACAAAAACCAGCATCCTTAGTTACAAGAGTAAAATTTGTATAAACATTCTTGAATTTGGTAAATTATAAAAAATATACATCATCTTAAATGAGATATATTTCATGCTAAGGATGAGTATTTTCACATGTGTAGTTACCATTTGTAGAGAACTGAAGCCTTTTAACTGGATCTGAAGTCGGTATCCTAAATTATACCTTGTATTTTATAGAATGTTCCTTTTCTAAGTGCTCAACTGTCTTTAATCCCACTGGAGCCTCATGCTAGGACTACAGAGGGGAAAGAGCCTCTGCTTACACAATGAGCCTACAGTTTTCCACCAAGCGAGGCACTCTGTTTGCTCAGTGGCTAAGAAGCCTTGAACTTATGGCAATGTGGCCTGGAATTCTATCCTGGTTGCTTTCTGGACAACCTCATATTTCCTCACTCATTAAGTGGGGGTGGGGTTATGAACCCATGGGCTTGTTGGGAAGCACAGTATAAGTCCTTGACAGATGGTAACTATATTATGCCTTAAGTCCTACCATGTTTCAACCCCATAATAATGTTGTGTCAGAACTCCAATAATTCATAATTATCTGCCAACTCCTGGCCCTTTTGATTTTCAAGCAGTTTATCAGGTTGAGCAGAAAGAAGAGGCTGGGAATGAGGGCTCTGAGATTCTACTGTTAGCCCTAAGAAAAGTCATTTGGGCAGACAGAGCTGTAGATGACAAATATTGAATAAAGATCCAGACCTTGGATTTGGTAATGTCTCAACAAAAAGTCATATATTAGGTCACATCAACTATCTAAAGGTAAGGCATAGGGCTGGGGAGATGGCTCAGTCAGTAACGTGTTGGCTGTGCAAGCAAGCATATATAACCCCATATATATGAGGAGCCAGAGATGGNNGGGGGGGGTTCTGGAGCTCTCCGGCCAGCCAGTCTAGTTAGTTCAATCAATGAACTCTGAGTTCAGTTGAGGGATCCTGTCTCGAGAAATAAGGTGGGGAGTGATCCATGTTGACTTCTGGCCTCCGCATATATGTGTGCACATACCTGCACACACCATACATGTATACCCATAAACACACACAGAGAGAAAATAAGATAATAAAATTAAATTAAAGGTAAGAATACGGACATGAAAAAGAGCTTTTTCTATTTTCCCTGCTATGTCTTGCCTTCCATTTTGTACTGAAGGACAGGGCAGGCTTTAAGAAGAAGATAACCCACGTGGCATTTCCTTGCATACTATGCAGAACTTAACACAAGACCTTAGCACTCCTAAGAATGAAGGGGAAGACCATGAGGGGAGGGAGTAAGGAAGGAGTTACTATGCCCATCTGTCCCACTTGGCAGTGTTGGATGGCGGTGCCTGGAATTATTTTATTTGCTTGTTTTCAGTGCGCTTCTGTCTGGCTAAGCCTCCCATTTGTAGTGTGTTCCAGCTTCCCAGAAATGCTTGCTCCCCCTCAGATGGAATTAAAGGGGTGCCAACTAGAATTTCTCAAATATTCTTTCATTAATTATTGACCATATGCCAAGCATTATTTTAGGAAATGAGCAGAGAGTGAATCTAGGAGCTAGAAATTTAATGTTTCTCAGACTTTGACACACATTTGAATTGCACGAAGATCTTACAAAAGTGCCGTCCACTCTGATTCTGTTCATTTAGGATGGGGCCAAACTCCATGTTTCTGATAAGTTCTTAGATGTGGTAGTTCTGCTTGTCCATGGTGCACCCTAGAAAGAGCAGGTGCCCAGATTTCCCCTTTTCTCCTAGCTTTGCCTGCCGGGGTGGGGTGTTGCTCAGTCTATTGGTCAGATTCCAGGAAATGAATTGGTCCACATTTATAAAAGCAGAGGCATCAGCCCCTACATAGTTTAGCTCTTTCTTCTGCTTCATTTGGCTGGCACAGGTAAACCGAGTCAGGGCCTCCTTTTGGGATCTGGCTATCTTGCTTTCTCCTCCTCAGGTGCACAATCACCCATATGTTTTATTGCTCGCATTTCTCACCAAAAGTGCAAAGCCATTTTGGTGCCTTGCTCAAGAGGGAAAGTCCCTTGGAAGCCATTGGTGTAGGCTGCTGGCCCAAAAAAGAGAATCCCAAACTAACAAATACGGCATTTACTTAGATGCATGTAAAGTGGTGTTCTGACTTCTCCTCCATCGGGGTCCTCAGGTGTCCTCTTCTTCAGAAACCTCAAGGAGAAGGATGACTGAGCCCTAGTCGGTGTCTAGTGATCATGGACCTTCAATCCACCAGTATCAGACCTTCACCTTTCATCCAGAACAGGCAGGCCATGAGCACACCCCTCAGAATCCCGTGGGTGGTCACACCACTCATGGCATAACTCATTACTGCTGAGGCAGGCATGGGAGGGGAAGTACTTGGAGGGAAAGAACTGTGGTAGTATGGTGCTCCCGCTCTGTACATGGGGCTCCCGCTCCGTACATGGTGCTCCAGCTCCGGAAATGGCGCTCCCGCCTGGTACGAGTTTCAGTTCTGTATCATCTCTGGGTCTTGATAGTGATTCTGCTTCTTGGAGTCTCTGACTCTTTCGCTGTCCACTGATCTTCAAAGCCTCCTTTTGCAAACTCATCCTGGAGCGGGCATNCATACCTCCTAAGGCTACGGCTGGTGCTTTGTGGTCTCTTTCTTGAGTTCTGCTTCTTGAGCAGACACAGACAGATATTTGAACCTTGTTCATTCAAATTGAAGCTTTTCAGGGTTTGATCACATGCCGACCAAACCAAAGCTATTTTGAGCATATTCCGCTAATTGCCCTGAACTTCACAATTTACCTGAGAAGAATTATAGCATTTCCGTCATCTGTTTTCATCCATATGTAAGACATAAGTCATTACGTTCCACTTTCAGCATGGGGTGTGTATACTGATCATCAGAGAACCACAGAGGAGCAGGAGGCACTGGGCCCCTGGCTTCCCTGGTTAGCAGCTGGCACCTGCACTGTCTGCTCATCCCAGGGCTGAGCAGTTTCAAAGTCTGCCATGTGACTCAGCCCCTGTATTAAAAAATGAAGGAGTCTCAAGCCCCAGGATATTACATATTAGATGAGGCCTTGCTTCCTGAACCAATAGGATGGGGGAGTCTGGAGAAGGAGAAATACTAAACACAAAGAAGCCCATACCTCCGTGGAGGGCTTAGCCAATCAGGAATTCAGGAGGCAGAGAAATGCGATTAGGAATAGAAAAACAACTGTTTAAGCCAAATTGACGCGCCAGATATTTTCGCCTTTTGTCCAGGCTGAGACCCAGAGTCTGAAGAACTGAAAATAAATCTGTCTCCTTTTCACTGCTCTGAGTTCTCAGGACTCTTATTATGAAGCGATCATCATTGTTTCTCAGAATAATCTTCAAATATTCTACTATAGAAAAGGTGGGCAGTGGTGGCGCATGCCTTTAATCCCAGCACTCGGGAGGCAGAGGCAGGCAGATCTCTGTGAGTTCGAGGCCAGACTGGTCTGCAAGAGCTAATTCCAGGACAGCTAGGGCTGTTATACAGAGAAACCCTGTCAAAAAAAAAAAAAAGGAAAAGAAAATGTGAAGATTTTAAATTATTTCATATCTAGATGTAGTTAGTGTGCATTTCATATTTTAACTCATGTTATTTTCTTCCCTCCCCAGACCAATAACATATCTCCCTATAATTTCATAATTACTTCACCAAACTGTATTTTGAAAAGTAAGATCCCTTAGCCCTCTCTTCTCTCTCCTAACCACCCAATCCACTTTCCGGCCTCTTTGTCTCCACTGTCAATTGTACTACCCCTTGGGGACCATGATGTTCATTATTTAGACCTGCTAACGACTGTCCTTAGGAGACTCTTACTTCCCTTATGCTGGGAGAACTGTCAATCAGTGGTACCCTCTCACTGCCTGTACCCACCCCATCCTCATTGCTGGCCCCTATTCTAGATAGAGCCAGTACCCTTACTTACTTCCTCTTCCTGAAGTTCAGGGAGGGCACACAGGTAAAGAAACCCCCCAAGCCGTAGATGCTGAGAGGAAGCTCATTTTCCGTTTGGAATACTGTAGAGGAGGCTGAGGGCTGAGGGCTCTTCTTGCTCATCTCGCTTAGCGCCTGAACAATGAGAAGTGAAGAAGAGGTGAGTGAGTGGCAGAGCTCGAGGGATATCAGTTAGGTGCTAAAATCCAATTGTTTGGAATGTTGTATCCACCCATGGGCTTCTGGGTAAGCAAACCAATGAATGCATTACACTTAAGTTAGTGTGAGTTGTTACTTCCGACACAGAAATGTTGCTTGGGGGACGGTCCTGGACGTGCAAGCTCTCTTCCACTTTGAGCATGTTCCAGCCCCGTATCAGACACTTGTCTTGCTGCTGTGATAAATACCCGAAGAAAGAGCTTGTCTTGGTTCACAGTTTGAGGGAGGGTATTGCCAACATGGCAGGGAAGAGGCGGCGGCAGGAGAATAATATGGCTGCTCACATTGCATCCTCAATCAGGAAGCAGATAGTCATCAAGGAAGGCTGGTGCTCGGCTCCCTTTCTTGTTTTTAATCTAGGACTCCAGCCTGTGGAATGCCCACAGTTAGGGTAGGTCCTCTCATCTCAGTTAACCCAATATCGAAGCCCCCTCACAGGCATGCCCAGAGTTTTGTTTTGTTAAGTAGACAATCAGTATTGGCCATCACAAATCACCGTGTCACCCTCCACCCTCCAGTGTCTGCCCTGACCCCTCCCTGCTCCACAGAAGCCCTTTCCCTCTCTGCTAATGGTGGACTTTAGCAAGGATGAGGCAACACTGTAAGCTTGGGGGACAGGGATGAGGATCACCAAATTGTCTCATGTCCTTCCTGCTTTAGCTCAATGATTTGTGCAATGTTCCAGTTCTATTAGAGTTAAGATTGGAAGGCTCCTCCTCTTTGGATTAATGCCTCAGGGTCTCAGAATTTTCTTTTTCTTTTGCCCCCAGCTCTCTTCTTTCTCCCACAAGTCTCTGGGTGCTTCCTCCTGGGTTTTTCTGTGGCCAGAAGCCTATATTCAGTCTCCTGAATGCATGCCTGCTCAAGTGGACTCCTAGGGTGAGATTTCCCTAGGTATAAAAACTTGTATAAAAACTATTTTAAGATACTGTGCCTTCCAGGAGACTTTTGATGACTCGATGCTACAAGATCAGATGCAATGATTCTGTAAAGGTAAATGGCAGACCAATTTAGTGCTAATTGGAACATTTTACTTGCAGATCCTATACATGGCAGCACCTTGTTTGGTCTACACTGTTTGCATGTCAGCTTCTGTGTAGATTTCTTTTATTCTTTCAATTTTCGCAACTTTATGTGAAACTCTGACACTAAACCAACAATTCCCACTAGCCTTTTCTAAACCACATGCATAGCACAGATACACAACACACAGACATGCACACACACACACACACACACACACATTTGTTTTCCCTAAGGAAGCGCTAGAAGGTTGGAGCAGTTGTCTGTAGCTATGTGGCACACTGCCCCCCAAAGTAGGCTTGAAATTATTATTTATTATTTTGAAGCAACTCACAGTTTCTGTAGGAGTTTTTATTTAGATAGTTTTGGTTAAACTTTTTTGTTGCTGCATTTTGTGTTTTGCTGTGTGGGAGAGTGAACCTGAGGTCTCACATGTGCTAGACAAGTGTTCTTCTATTGAACTGCATCCCCAGCCTAAGGTCCTTGTAAGGAGTCACAGGTGATTTTCTGCCTGGGACTGAAGTTATCTCAAGGCTCTGCTGGAGGAAATTCTGGCCCAAGTTTTGTGCCCCACCTACCCCACTGACCTTTAACTCAACTTACTGATACCACACCGTGGGTTCTTGGGTGTCTTGGTATCTTTCCCTGTTCTATGACAAAGTGTCTGTCTTAATTAGGGTTTCTATTGTTGAAGAGACACCATGACCATGGAAACGCTTATGAAAGAAAACATTTAACTGAGGTTGGCTTACAGTTTAGTTTAGTCCATTATCATCATGGCAGGAAGCATGACAGCAAGCAGGTAGACATGGTGATGGAAAAGGAGATGAAAATTCTACATCTGGATCCACAGGCAGCAGAGAGCAGGACACTGGGCCTGGCTTGAGCATTTGAAACCTCAAAGCCCACCCCCAGTGGCATACTTCCTCCAACAAGGTCACACCTATTCCAACAAAGCCACACCTCTTAATATTGTCACTTCCTATGAGCCTATGGGGACTATCTCCAAACCACCACAGTGCCCCAACAAAAGTAACTTAAGAAATAATTTTTGGGGAGCTCACAATTCTGGTTTGTAGCACATCACGTCACTGTTACCTAGGCTAGCCTGGAACTCACATGGCTCCAGCCTCTACTTCCCCAGTGCTACCATTAAAACCATGAGCTATCACACTGGTCTCTAGATTGACTTTACTTTTGATAGGTCGAACTGTCCTGATTCCAGGATCAAACCCTACCTGGTTGTGATGTATAATCTTTTAAATGTGCTGTGGGTTTCTGATTACTACCATCTTGCTGAAAAAATCAGCAAGACTCTTCATCCTTGTTATCAGGCTGTAGTCTTCTGGTAAGTGACAGGGTAACAGTAACCTCACAGAGTGATCTTGAGTTTTCCCTACCTTTCAAAATACTGGTCATCCCTCACATGTCTATTGGGGTTCTTTAGCGAAACCATCTGGTCTTGATGGTGTCTTTTTCATGATTGGTATTTCTGTTTTTACTGATTGGAGAATCAGTGTTAATACAGTTCAAGCTTCCAGGATCTACCAGCTTCGCTAGCCATGTGATCCGTCGACATGGGATTATTGATAGCATTGGAAGCTTTTTCATTTCTGTGGCATTTAGGTCCGAATGACATAAACAACAGCGCAGGATTTATTTGGTTCATGGTTTCAGAGCTTTTGGTCTGTGGTCCTTCACTCCCCTGACTCTCATCTGTGGTGCAAGGGCAGACGTGGCAGTGGAGTGTGTGGGAAGACCACTCACCTCAGGGTCCCTGGAAGGGGAGAGAGAGGACATACGTTCATGTTCTTCAATCCACACATGCTCTAAGTTAGTGGTTTTGCTGGTGACATGGTTTAATTTTCTTGTCTTCTTTGATGTATCTTCTACAGATATTTTCTTTTTGTTATCTTATTGCATAAAACAAAGTTATAGCATTCAAGCTTAGGTCGCAGACAGCTTAACTTCAGTTGCATTCCGACCCTGCTTTGCAGCTCGGCTTTCTACAGATGTTACTGATGTTGCAAGTTGCATCCCAAATTGTATACATTGTATCTTCATAAACTGCTTACCCATTAACATAGAATTGTCTTTTGTCCTCCTTAATAACCTATACGTAGTAATTACCCCCTCCCACCCCCTCTTTCTGCCCTGCTAGGGACTGAGCCAGGGTCTTCTACAGGTAAGGCACGTTCTTGTCACTGAGTGACATTCTTCTGCTCCCCACCTAAGATGCTGGAGTCAGAGGTGTGACCCATCACTTGCTTCCTGGACTGTCTTTGGCTTTTCTTCATTCTTCCTTTGTGTTTCTCAAATGTGATCTCTTCAGATGATCTGGCTTCCAGCTTTTCAGTTACTTCTTCTTCACCAGTCTGTTATTAAGCTAAAATAAAAACACCCTTCTTTTTACATTTTTTATAGTTTATATCTCTTAGTTGTTATTTTCATTTGCCTTATGCACAACCTTCCTAATTTCATTCATTTGCTTATTTTCTCTTTTGGCTGTTTTGTTTTTGTTGTTGTTGTTGTTGTTGTTTTGCTTGTTTGTTTTTGTTTTTAAAGATAGAGTCTTACCACGCAGCACAGGAAGGTCTTTAATTCATCACAAAGTCCAGGATGTCCTTAAACTTGAAGTCTACCTGCCTCACCACCAGAGTCCTGGGGTTACAACCTTTTAGTTCATTGGATATCTTTATGTTTTTTTTACTTTCTGAGTCAACTCAAGTATTTGTGTTGAATTGATTTCTGGAGTTGTTTTTTATCTTTTGATTGAGCCTTCCCCCCCTAATCTTTATATGCTTTATAAGTTTTGGGGCTATATTTGGACATTTAAAGAGCAGCGATGTGTTCAGGTCTTTGGTTTTATGCACCAAAAGAACTTCAGTTAGCCCTGGAGGTTCAAGGACGTCTCAAACCTTTTCTATTCTTTTGCTCCCCCTGGCGTTGATTAGAAGAACTGCAGCTTTTGTCTGTTTGTATTTCACTGGTGGTTCTGGTGGTCATTGCCGCACCTGTAGGCAGACATGACAGCAACCAGGCTCATGGATAGCCTCCAGATAAAGCAGGACACTGAATTCATGGGATGTCTTGTTTCCATGTCGAAGAGCCTTGGAGTGCGGGTTTCTTCCCTCCTGCTCAGCACTGCGCCATAGAGAGAAAAGGACAGACAGGATGCCGGTGCCAAATTGCCACATATTTGCTGGAATCCCTTCTTGGTTTTATGATGACTGGCGTCCGTGTGTGTGGATTCTCAGCTTGCCTATTAACACTCTCACTGTGGTATTATTCTGCCTCATGTATTGTCACTTTGGTGCCTCTGCGAGGGAAAGAAGAGAGTTTGCCAATGTACCATTTGCTGATATCACTGTACTTCCTAGTGCCTGGCAGGTACCACATGCTTCCTTTGGTGGCATGAAATTGGAACTGGCAGGTTAAGGTACTGATGAGGCATTTCAGACTCAGTGAGAGAGACTGGGCCTCAAATCATACTGACCACAAATGTTTGCATCACAAGGATCATTCTTATCCTGAGATGACAATGGCATGTGGTCTCCTAACCCTGGTGCTCCCAGAGAAGGGCAGACTTGATTTGCCTTCTCTTAAATCTAACATCTCTTCAGAGTTTCAAAAGTGCATCTGGATGCCTGCAGGCTCTGCTGCTGCTGCACAACTCCTGGCCAAGTCCATTGTCCTTATCCACTCCCTGTCTTTATAGCCAATCACCGTCTGCCCCTGTCTATGCCGCCGAGCTGCTGTAGACCCAGCACTGCAGAGTGTGTCTGAGAGAGAGAGAGATATTGGGGTTTGAGGGTGGGAAGGACAGGGGCAAGAAATGCACACAAACCAGAGGTTTATATCGGAGATGTAAAATACTTGACTTGTCAAAGCTAGAACTCTAGGGTTCTCTGAATTTCTCCAATAAAGCAGTCTTCAGGCTCTCTGATAAGATTCCTAAGGCTAATACTAAATAAGAAATCTGTGAAAGTACACATTCCCCTACAAGGTCTCTGGCCACACGCTTTCCTATCCCTTATTCCTAAGGAGGATTTATTCATTACTTCTTTCTTCACCATTCTCCTCACCCTTTCCTTCCAGTCTTCCTTTGCATTCTGCTTTCCAGTAAGTAGTTTGCACTGGAGTTGATAGATTTGTTCTGTCTTCACCAAATACCATCTGCACTGGGAAGAAAAGGTGCTGCCCTGTTTTGACCTGCCCTGTTTTGACCCATATTAGTGTGGGGACAGAGGAAGGCCCAGAGCAGAGCGCAGACAACCCGAGGCCGGGTCCTCAGTGCTCCCAACAGTTGAGGTGTAACCCAACACTCAAGGGCATATGGCATGGAAATCGGTGGGTTGTGGGAGCTCACTGCTGATCTACCAAATCAGCCAGCTTCAGGTTCAGTGAGAGACCCTTCTCAAAAAATAAGGTAGAGAGTGACTAAGGAAAGTACCCAATGCCACCTCTCGCCTCCACTCCCAAATTCACACATGTACACATGCATACCCACCTGTATGCACACGCACACACAACACACACACACATGCCAGTAGTACTTAATTCATAAAAGTGTTATGTTGTAGAATATTGTTTTAACTAGGCAAAGATGCATTTGTTTATGTTGTGGAGTATTACTTTAACTATGTAAAGGTGTGTTACATTTGTTTAATGATGTAAAGATGTGTTACATTTGTTTATTCTGTGAAATATTACTTTAACTGTGTAAAGGCGTGTTACATTTGTTTATGCTGCATTTGTTNTTTAACTATGTAAAGGTGTGTTACATTTGTTTAATGATGTAAAGATGTGTTACATTTGTTTATTCTGTGAAATATTACTTTAACTGTGTAAAGGCGTGTTACATTTGTTTATGCTGCATTTGTTTAATTATGTAAAGATGTGTTGCTGTTTCACCTTGCCTGCCTAGGGCATCTTATTGGTCTAATAAAGAGCCAAATGGCTAATAGGTAGGCAGGAGAGGGATGCGTGAGGCTGGCAGGGAGAGAGAATAAATAGGAGAACCCTTAGCTCAAGAGAGAAGATGAGGGAGAAAGAGAGGGACACATCTGGGGCTAGCAGCCAGGCAGCCACCAGACAGACGGGGAAGAAGCAGGAAAAGTATAGCAAACAGAAAGAAAAGTTAATGAGCCCCAAGGCAAAAAGTAGAGGAAGAGAAACAGCTTAAGTTATGAGAGTTAGCAAGAAATGAGCCTAAGCTAAGGCAGAGAATTCATAACTAATAAGAAGTCTCTTTGTCATGATTTGGGAGCTGGTTGGTGGCCTAAAAGAAAGTCTGGTACACTGTAAGGAAGATATCATGCCAAAATCCTTTTTATTAAGTTTTGTTGAATAAATTGTTAGTGAATTGTATTTATTGAATTTCTGGGGCATAATAATTAATTGATAAACAAATCAGTGTTGATGCCTTATGCTTTTGTATCCTCTGACAGGGTCATTGTGAGGCCTGCATGAACAATACTGTCTGAATTTGTCAAGTGGGAGGCTGTAATTCAGTCACAGTTGTGATATGGAGAGGTTTGTTGCCAAACTAAAGAACCCTCCAGTACTCTCTAAAGGGGGGCTGGGTTGTTTCATAGTGGTTAAATTTGAAGGACACCCACTAAAGTTTGAATGTAAGTGTCTAAGACAATTTTAAATACCAGACAACATTTAGGTCAAGGATTACCACCATTCTAGTCACCTGGCCCCGGGGCAGGGAGACTTTCCTTTCACAGTGATGAAGAAGCTCAGGGAAGTGTGTGTGTGGCTGAGGCACCTGGAAAGAAAGGAAGGAAAGGTTTATGTATTGTTGTAGTCCAAATATCTGTGAACGCAGCCTGTGTAGTGATCGTACTGAGGACTCTTCATAGAACAGTGAGCCGGCTAGAATGAAAATGAGTCAGGATGGGTTAGAAACTGGAATTTTCTCTATAACAAACACCCTAGGCTCGAGGAGCTCTGCATCAGCTCGGTGGGCTGGGAAGTAAGAATGACGCACGCAGTCAGCTCATATCCATTCTAGGTTGATGAAAGATATGCACCCAACCTATCCTTCTCTTGTGTTTTTTTTTTCATGACTCTGGTGCTCCATTGGATGGTCAAGGGCTGCTAGGGCATGAAGATGATGTGTGGAGTTTTCTTAGACAGAGGTCTCCAGATGACATCGTCATGTAGATAATCCATGTTCACTTCAAACACATCACACTCAAGACCCGACTCTCCCGCTAGATTGTTACATACCTGTTCTTTGTGACAGATATAGACTGGGTAACTTATAAACTCCAAATTCCCATAGTTATGGTGGCTGGAATTCTAAGATCAAGACACCTAAAGGTTTGGCATGTGGTGACAAAGACCTGCTCCTTGAGGAAGATGGTGCCTTGCTTGGACACCTCTACATGACAAAAGAGTACCAAACAGCATCCTGAAGCCTTTTCACCAATCCCTTTAAGGAGGGCTCTGCACCTCCTGCTGTATGCCAAGCCAACATTTACTCACCCCAGATGGGGCACCAAGGACAGGCGGGGAAAGGTACAGGGATCCGGTGAGTTGATTGTGCTTACCTACAGAAAGCATGGATGACTCCAGGGAGCCACATCCCTGAAAAGCCCACCATAGCAAGGGTGATGACTAATGAAGGCTGCCTCCCTGGAGTTCCTTCCCCAATTTTCAGGCAGCCCAGTCAGTCAGAAAGTCTACTGCAGGCAGCCCAGCTGGTAGAAGAGTCTCCTCTCAGCAATTGCTACTGCTTATATAACCTGTTTTAGGGAAAGCAGGAGAAGCAGATAGAAGGGTTGAGAGGGCGGGGAAGCCAGGGTGCTAAGTCAATTCATCTTTCAGGCAACAGACCGCAGAGATCTGAAACACACAGCTTCAGTCCCACCACACAAAACAAGGGTCCAATCTCAATCGCTTTTGAGGGCGGACAAGGTCTTGCACTGCAGGGAAGTGTACTTGGTTAATGTGTGGACTGTGCTATGTGGCCACCATTGGAGGATATGACTTAGCCTTTTGACAGGGATCACTCTCTGGGTAGGGGAGTGGACCTCAGTTAATATATAACCCATGCAACGTGATAGTGGTCAGGCTGCTTTGACCCATGGATGGCAAGGGGATGGGTGTGTTCCCACACTGCTCTGCTTAGGGCCTGACAACTTAGAGAGACTAGGTTCTCTAAAACAAACAAACAAAAAAGCTAACAAAATACCCAACAAAAACCAAACCCGCCAACCAAACTACAACAAAAAACCTAAAGAGAAGGGGCTAGAGAATTTTCTAAGTTTCAGCTTTCTGGACTTGTAAGTTTAATTTACTTCCTGAGTCTTGTGAAGGGAAATGGCTATATGATACCCCAAGTCCCCTCCTCTTAATACCATAACACTGGTGATTAAATGCAACAGAAGAGTTTTGAAGGCATTCAAACCAGAGCATCGTTTGTGTTCCTGACCTTCCAAATCCTTTTCACAAGCAGAATGCATTCATTACATCCCAACAATCACCAAATCACTCATTCAGTCTAAAGCATAGAGTCTCCTCTAAACAGGCTCTAGAAGACCCCCATGGTGCGTTCATTCAGACACACTGCCCTCCTGGCTCTGAACCTGTGAAAGCAAACAAGTTATCTCCAGGGACAGGATGGGTTAGACTTTCCCAATGGGAGTGGGAGAAAGAAGGAAGACAGGACTAATGGGTCCCAAGCAAGTCCCAAAGTCAACAAGGCAAACAGCATTTGCTGTCAAGACTAATGTAATCTGGCTATATTCTTGCCTTCCAGATACACTGGGGTGGAACTGAGCTCCCAAGTCCCTGGCTGTCTCACCCCAGTGGTTTCACTGAGCTCAGCCTACATAGCAGCCTTAAGGGACCAGAATCATATTCCTGGACCTCTCCCACACTGGTGTCACATGCAGATGCCACTACAGATTTGGGGCCTGAGGCTACCCAAAGGCATTCTTGGCAATCTCGGTGGAGATATCCATGTCTAGAGTTCTTGTGCTGTGTCCAGGTACTGAATTGATACTGAATGACTAACAAGTTTACTGCTTGTGCCTTCCAGAAAGGCATCAGAGATGCGTCTTGTCGCAGGTGAGGTGTGACCTGGGGTGACCAAAGAGAACTGCACCTGAAAGCATGGAGCAGAAACCCAATGGCTCTGGGCAGCAAGTAGTGAGGTCCTGTGGGTACCCAGGGCCTCTCATTTGAAACTGATCTGTTCCTTTTTTGATTTTTCGAGACAGGGTTTCTCTGTAGCTTTGGAGCCTGTCCTGGAACTAGCTCTTGTAGACCAAGCTGGACTGGAACTCACAGAGATCCACCTGCCTCTGCCTCCCAGCTGAACCTGATCTGTTCTTAAGGCCCTGACATCTGGGGACGATGATGGCTGAGACAGAACAGCAGTCTCCAGAAAGCCGTCAGTAGTATTCTTCTTTTGTCCTGATGCATAGCACCTGGTACCATAATAATACCAGAAAAAAAGTTGCTAGACCACGCCCTTGGTGTTTTTCTTCTAAATATTTTTAATTTTCCTGCCAGGCTGTGAAATTTCCAGATCTTTACATTCTATTTCCCTTTTGATTATACATTTCATACACACATATACACACATACTCCTTGTTTTACTCTAAGTAACTAGAAGAAGCCAGGCAACATTCTGAACATTTTGCTTAGAGAGCTCTTCTGCCAAATAGCCTACTCATCATGCCCAGGTTCTGCCTCCCACAAACTACTGGGACACAATTGAGCTAAGTTTTTTGCCACTTTGTAGCAGGATGGCCTTTCCTCTAGTTTCCAATGTCTTTGTCCTCATTTCTTCCTGAAATTATAAGAATTGCCCATATTTCTAACAAGATCATAAATGTTTACTAGCATTTATGCAATATCTGAGGAGCTTCAGGTTTTCTCTCTGGTGCTTTGAGCCCCCCAGTGGAACCAGTAGTGTGCATGACACCTGGGCCTTTTCTATAATGGTCCTCTAAACCATATGCTACCTACTTCCAAAACCACAGTTGTATTTTGAGGTATTTGTTACAGCAATATCCCATTTCTTGATGTTAATTTCCATCAAAGTCCATTCCTGTAGATGTAACATGTGGAGCAATTGAAGAAGAACAGAAATGTATTTCCCCTGGTTCTCGAGGCTGGGAATTCTAAGATCAAGTCACCAGCAGTTTCGGGTCAAATAACATGACCTTCACACCAGTGAATTGATCAGCAGAGACCATCTTCTGTCTCCAGTTGGGTTCCTCTCTGTCGTCCCTCCAAGAATGGGTGGGCAGACAGTGAGGAATGTTTAGACAACAGAAGCTTGATCATTAACTGGGAATTAACAACCTTAAATGGGTTAGGTAACTTAATTTTGTAAGGCTTATTTTTTAAAATATTTTCATTTTATTTGCATTGGTCTTTTGTCTGCACGTATGTGTGAGAGTGTGAGATCTTGGAGTTGCAGACAGTTGTTAGCTGCCATGTGGATGCTGGGTATTGAACCCGGATCCTCTGGAAGAATAGTCAGTGCTCTTAACCACTGAGCCATCTCTCCAGCTCCATAAAGGCTTACTTTATTATGATTTTTATTTGTATCTGTGTATGAGTGTGCAGGTGCCCAATGCAGGCCAGAGGAGGGTATTGGGGCCCCTAAAGCTAGAGTTCCAGGCAGTGTGAGATGACTGATGATGGGTGCAGGACACTGAACCAGGGTCCTGTGGAAGAGAAGCCAGTGCTTAACTCTCCAGCCCCCAAAGATAACTTTGAACAAATTGCCACATGGGAATGGACAATTCGAATAAGACAAGCTCGAAGTCTCTATAGCAATGGAGTGCTAGCAGAGACCTGTCAACGCTTGGAGGAGGGTTACAAATCCAGGAAGCTCTGGAAAGCCTTGGGGTGTCAATCAAGAGCACTCCCGGGCAGAGCAACTCTGCAGAAAGCAGGTCACAGACAGGAGCAACAGGAGCAGGTCTCCCATCCCCTCATCTCCGGCAGGCCTGGAAGGCTAAAA
This sequence comes from Bramus lutescens, assembly GCA_001685075.1. Taxonomy (NCBI): domain Eukaryota; kingdom Metazoa; phylum Chordata; class Mammalia; order Rodentia; family Cricetidae; genus Bramus; species Bramus lutescens. The sequence goes on along the minus strand of LOEQ01002622.1, from coordinate 195,791 downwards.
GCAGGTTTCGGGAATGAATTCTCATCTGCAGCTGGGGTGGAGGGTCGTGGAGGCTGAGGCAGGAAGGAGTCCGCCTACTTCCTGCTGCTGGTAGAGTCCTGGAGGCTAGCTCAAACAAGCTCCCTACCCAGGGGAAGGCGCCTCAGGTGTGGAGAGCTTCCAAATCTGTCCCTGGCAGTTTTCCTTCTCTTTTTCCATCAAGTTCTTGGCATGTTCTGTGTGTGCAGCCCGAGAGCATTCAAATTTATGGTGCACCAGCGGGCCCTGGTTAACGGAGTATGGGTATGCAAATAAGATGAGAATTAGGACCAATCAGGGAAGAGCTGTCAAAGGGTTCTGCCTATTCCTATAACTATGGCGATCTTTGTAGCCCACTGCCTGCTCCACCCCACTCTTCCACCCTACCCCCATCACTCTGGGTGTCAAAAGCTAAGGTTTTTGTTTTTATGGTTGTGGTTTTATGTTCTCGTGTGGCTCCTTTGTCCTCAGGGTTTTAATTCCTGGCTTGTCAGAAACTGCGTTAGGGTGGACACTCTGTCATGGTATTGTCAGTCACATGGTATTGAGAGGCACAACATGGGCACCATTATCTAAATGTCTTAACTTTGATGGATATATCTTATATGATGATGGCTGGCTCATGCATTTTACCTTATAATAGTAATATAAAATGTGATACATGTGTTAGTGGCATAAGCAATATAATTCTGTAGAAACTCATTCTATGTGGCTCTGAGATTGAAAAAATAATGAATTTGGAACGTAAATTTCTGTAGTCCAATTACAGCAATCAAAGCATCCCACGAGCCGCTGTTGGTACTTTTCAATACAGCACCTGATTTATGAAATGCTGATCAGGATGGATGTTAGGATGAGTCACCCAGACCCCCCTTCAAGAATAAAGGACTTAGTTTCTCCACCGGGATAGTTCACAGGGGCCATCTCTTGGGGATGTTTGAGTGTTGGGGCTGCAGACCCCTCAGACCCTTGACTTTCTGTGACCCTTTGCCTACAGAGTTAACAGAGCAAACAACTTGTTTTCCTGTGCCTGCAGCTGCTCTGAGCATGAGACCCTCATGAGTTCCTGATGGCAGGGGAGTGGTTTCTGGTGGGTTTTACAGCTGAAAATCCCAAGAGCTGGGGCATGGCTAGCAGTTAAGGATCCCTATAAAAGCTTCCCTGGAGCACAATAAAGTCAGCGTTTTTGTTTCAAGGATGATCCGTGTCTCTGTCTGTGTGTTTATGTGTTTCAATCTCCAGCCCCTTGCCCGGCTCGCAAACTGTCCCGTAGTGCAGATGTTACCCTTGAGCACATTATCCGTCCTATGTAGCAGTAAACTTGAATCCCCATACCCTAACCCTTACTCGCAGGAGCAGCTCCAACAATGCCATGCTTGCTAAACACCAAACAGGCTGTCTTCCTGAGAGTTCGCCCGCATGGCTGAGCTGGTGTGTTTGTACGTAGGGACCCTTCTGTGGCTTCAAGCATCCAGCTTTAAGGATATAGTTTCTAATTGGTGGGGGAGGGATATGAATGAATGTGCACTGGTGACGGAACATTCCCAGGGGCACTCAGCTACACTGCCAGCACTAGGAAACAGTTTCTAATATGAGTCCTAACTCCTATAAGGCATGCCTGCCTAGTCATAGCAACCAGGTTTGGGCAGAGAAACCAACTCAGACTCCATCTACTGGTAGAGATGAGGCCCTTAGGGCGCTGGTTAGTTTGGGGAAGATTAACCTAGACAATTCTGGGGAGTGAGCTGTCACCACTGATGTTTGGGCTGGGAGTATCAAGGTTAAAAATGAAATTTGGGGACCTGTAAGAAAATAATGGTGGTTGCCATAGAACCTAACGACTTGAGTTTGATATCTGCGACCCAAACACTGTTGTCCTGACTTCCACACATATATCATAGCACATGTATTTGCCACTGTGTGAGCATGTACACACACACACACATTACATACATATACACACATACATAAACTAACAAATACACAAATAAAAAAGCTTTAAATGAGTTTTTTTTTTTAGTTCAAGGAACTATTTCTGATTTTATTGTTGCTGGTCCCTTGAGTTATATTTCCTCCCAATTGCTCTCCTTGCCCATGCCGCCTACTTTTTTTTTCTTCTTTCTTTTAAGAAAGGAAACATTCTTCTTAAGGGGCTGGAGAAATGGCTCTATGGTTAAGAGCACTGGCTCTTCTTCAAGAGGACCTTGGTTCCCTTCCCAACACCCACTTGCTAGCTCACAACCACCTATAACTCCAGTTCCAGGGGATTCGGTTCCCTCTTGCCTTCTGAAGGCACTGTGTGCTCATGGTGCATAGACATAGATTCAGACACATAAAATCTCATTTTTTTAAAAAAAAGAAGGGAAGAGCTGGGTGGTGGTGGCACATACCTTTAATTGGGAGGCAGAGGCAGGTGTATCTCTGAGTTCGAGGCCAGCCTGGTCTACAAGAGCTAGTTCCAGGACAGGCTCCAAAGCTACAGAGAAACACTATCTTGAAAAAACAAACAAACAAAAATAGAAGGAAAACATTTTAATAGGCAATTTTAGAGAAATCACAAACCATTCAATCCACCCATAGTGTGAGAAATATTAGCATATTTACAGAGTACAGACCTTACCCAACTCCCAGAAACTGGCTGCAAGGGAGCACTATATGAACTTAAATCGAAGTTTAGACCATTTCTACTGCTCCCCCAAGCAAACACCCTACCAATTAGCGGAGAATTCCCAACAGCCCATAGCTCTCTTCCCCAGCAGGGCAATCACCAGGCTACTTCCTACCTCTGTAGATTTGCCTGGTTTGAATATTTTGCATAAAAAGAATCACACAGCGTGGTTCTCATGAAACTTCAACATTATTTATATAGTGAATGTTTGTGTCTATAACACATGACATCTCTGATTCAAATGTAATGAGAGCACAATGATTTCGCAAGCCTTTGTGCACCCGAGAGCCAATTTCCACTGCCTCCAACGAGAACACGTGGTCCAAGGTGACGGTCTCTCCATAAACTGCTCCTACCCAGCTGCAGATGCCCAAACTGTGAGTCATCTGTTGACAATACAAGATTATCAAAATTAGGCCTTTGCGTAATCGGTTTTAATTGCTACTGCCACCCCCAGAAGCCGGCTACAAGTGACTCTGCGTGAGTTTAAATAGGGAGCAATGCAATTTTCTGACGAGTGCAACTTTGTAAAGGAAGAACCTGACCCTAAAAAGGAGCGGTCTGGATTCTTTTACCTGCATCTGCCTTTAAAGGGACCCAATGAGGAGCTTCAGAGGCCTTTCGGTTTTCCGGTTAGCTCAGAGCTCGCAGTCAGAACTCTCCCGGGCTTGGAAAAGAGTTGGGATGGCAACATGGGAAGCAACAGAGAACTCACAGGAAGAGTTACTTCAGTCTCAATCAGCCACTCAGCTCATGTTCACTGATCCCGTTCTATGTTTAGAGGCCGTGCGTGCTTGTGTGCGTGCGTGCGTGCGTGCGTGCTATGAGGACGTACGGTTGGGTGAATGACTGGCTTGTGAGGAGAACTTGCAGAGGGCAGCTGGGTCTTTTTGGAAGTGAAACAGGCCTCTGCAGCTGGAAACACGAGGGCACTGAGAATTGGCTAGAGATGTAGACGGAAGTGAAATCATAAGGTCTCTTAGGCCATGAGGATAAGTTATGACGCCAAATGCTTGTGGTCTATAGAAAGTGCCAAGCATGTGTTTGGGTTTGGATGAGTCAGCTCACTGTAGGTTTGAAACAGCTGTGCTGAGCTAGCATCTCAGCTGATGCTTGAGCCCGTATCTGTATTTCTATTCAGGGTATTCTCTTTCCCTCTGCCCATTTCCCTCTGTATCTCTCTGTATGCTTGCATGCATGTATGTATGTTTCCGTGAGTACAGGTGCGTGTGTGTGCCACGTGCCACAGGACTTGTATGGAGGTCAGAAGTCAATCTTGGGTAATGGTTTCTACCTTGGTGGAGGCAGGGTCTCTTGTTCAAGGCTTTGTACACTAGACTAGCTGACCTATGCTCTTTTGGCCATTCTCCCATCCTCCTTTTCTATCTCCTGGTGGAGGGCACTGGGATTACAGACCTGCTACTGTGTCAGGGTTTTACATGGCTTCTAGGAATGAGAACTTAGGTAAGGAACTTAGCTGATGGAATGTCCAGGACCTATAACAGAAAACATCTGCCAGTCAGTCAGGCATGGTGACATGTGTCTGCTATCCCAGCACGTGGAGGTGCGGCAGAAGGATAAAAATTTTGAAGCTAGCTTAGGCCTTGCACTAAGATACTGTTAACAACAATACTACGGGGTGTAGGAGAGAGAGAGAGAGAGAGAGAGAGAGAGAGAGAGAGAGGTGATCTAAAAGATTTAAAGCCACAGAGTTTGGAAGTAGCACCAGCAACTCTCTATTTTCTCACATATTCATTTATTCCATGGTCAGAATTTATTGAAAGCTTACGAACCACAGGGGTTTCCTCAAGAAGTGAAATTACTTATTCATTATCCTAGGACATACACAGGATGCTATAAGAGCATGCCTGAGGGCTTTCTAACTCACAGTGGTGATAAGAAGGTCTGGGGAGAATTTCAGTTAACCAAGTTTTTTCATCAGCTAAGTCCTTCACCTAAGAAGGATTTCGAGGAGTTGATTGGACAAAGGAAGGGGAGGGCTTGCTGGGTAGGAAGAACTCCATGGGCAGAGGGCTCAAGAGGAAAGGGATTGAAATGCATTGCTAGGGACAAAATAGTGCTTGGAGATGAGGTGGCAGAGGAAAATAGGCGCTTCAATGTGCAGGGCACTGGAAGCCAGGAGGAGGAGTCTGCATCACATCCCAAGGACTGAAGAAAATCATTCCACAATCGTGAACACAGTGCTGGCATGCTGTAACTTTAAAAATGAATAACAATGGTTCTCACTTACTGATTTAAAAACAAAAGCTATGTGCCTATTAGTCTCTTGAGGACTATTCCATCAGCACTTGGTGGAGAAAATCGTCTTCCACTTACATGAAAACTTCTCTAGGCCAAAATGAGTGTGCCAAGACCCACAAAGTGGAAGAATTCGGGTATGCTGGTTTCATATTGCCAACCGAAGTTTATTTTTAAAACTAGGAAGGACCCAAGAAAGCCCACTTTGATTGTGATTTATTCCTGCATCTTGAAGGCCACCTGTGGTGCATGCACCACCTGGAACTGTGATTGGGCAAGGGCCTGGGGATTAAAGAACACACAGATATGTGGGTCACTTTTGAAGCAAGAATGCCAATTTTATTATAGTCCAAGGCAACTTATATAGTACTCTCCTTGACTAGTGGCCACACCCTAGTTCTCAGATGTCTACTGCAAGCCCACCAGAAACCACTTCCTTGTTATCAGGAACTCATGAGGGTTTCATGCTCAGAGCAGTTGCAAGCATAGAAAAACAAGTTGTTTACTCCAGCAAGCAAGAGGTCATAGAAAGTTAAGGGTCTGAGGGTCTGCAGCTCCCAACAGCCACCTACCAGTGAACCACCTTCACTGTGAGAAGCTAACTTTTAATAATCCCCTGACTTTTAAACAGCATTGAGACTGTGATTGACTATGGGGACTTTTGTGTCAGGAGAATTTAACTCAAGCTATTGCGTACCATGCTGCAATTACAGCTTATAGCAATTGATAATTCCAATGTCAACCCACCTGAGAAATTATTCTCAGATGGAGGAACCCTGCCTGGCAAAGCCAGCAGGGCCACCGACTCTGAAAACTGCTGCTTTCATCTGTAATTTCACTTGTGCAATAACAGCTATGATAGCTCCCCATTATCATGCATTTTCATGTAATGTGTTCATGGAATCTCATGATTACATCTCAGTCTTATGGGCACACATGTTTGTGGAGGGTCAAAAGGATGACTTCTCTCTAAACTATGCTCTCCACATTATGGTGAGAAACTTAGAAGCCTATTCTCTATCATTAGCCTAACTGATGGAGCAAGTTGGCCAGATATGCATCATTCTAGACAGATCACAAATGGAACTTTGGCAGATTTTACTTATGAAATTGCCGGTGTCTGTCCTTGCTCTATCTTAGTCCTTCAAGAGACTAATAGCACCTAACTGACTAACCATGTCCACACACTTTAGAAATGTAAAATAAGGCATGTATTCTTTGCCTTTTCTTTAGATCTCTCATTGGTTTAGTTTTCTCCCTTTGTAACCTATAGCCCCCCCCTTTTGGTTTTTCGAGACAGGGTTTCTCTATAGCTTTGGAGCCTGTCCTGGAGCT
>LOEQ01002622.1:135781-156273 GCA_001685075.1 Bramus lutescens | reverse complement strand
AACTCAGGACCTTTGGAAGAGCAGGCAATGCTCTTAACCGCTGAGCCATCTCTAGCCCCCTCACTGTGTCTTTTGAGACAGGATCATATATAGCCCAAGCTGGCCTCAATCTCTTGATCCTCCTGTCTTAGCATCCTAGAGTGCTATGACCTGAAGGTCTTCATCACTGTTTCTGGATATAACCATGTCTTTTTAAAAATTAAGTTTTAATTCTACTCTGAATCTGAAACATTATGGCTATGAAAAGTGGGTTTTACTTAACCATTTGCACCGTAACTTTTAAATCCTTCACCTCTTGTCTGTCGTAGAAGTTCCCTAACATTCTTTGCTTGCCAATGGAAGGATATTTAAACTGGTGGTTGTGGGTGTGTTTGGAAAATTTTGAATCATTTAAAACCTTTGGAGATTTCTAGTCTTAACATCTAGATCTCAACATTTTGTTTCCCAAACTATTCAAAATCAAAATATATGAACAATATATTTTATCTTTTTGTACTTTGTATGAGTTTTCTCTGCTGGGAAATAGTTTACCCTCCATTTCTTGATGGTGAGCCTCTCTTCTTTAACACAATGCAGAAGCCACCTCCTGCCCCATGAAAAAGTAATTTTCATTTCCTCTGGAAAGAGTTTTTATTCCTTCATTTGTCTTTTTACAATTAGTCTATCCCTAACTTTACTATAGTCCTTACTGTGTTCTTTTTTCTTATTTCTGTCTTCTGTTAGACTGTTGAGTACATAGGCCTGGGCTGGAGAGATGGCTTCCTGTTAAAGGCTAGGCTCACAGCCAAAACTAAGAGTACATAGGGCAGAGTCTATGTCATTATTTCATAACACATAGTAGATATTCATTGGGTTACGTTATTTATTGTTTCTAATTCTTTTGTTTCTTTCCTGTAGATAACCTTCTTGGAATCTCTTGGGTTGACAGCTCTTGGATCCCTATTTTGAACAGCGGTAGTGTTCTAGATTACTTTTCAGAAAGAAGCAATCCTTTTTATGACAGGACGTGTAATAATGAAGTGGTCAAGATGCAGAGGCTAACATTAGAGCACTTGAAGTAAGTTGTTTTAAGGTAACACCTTTGCCAACTAGAGATTTTGCAGTGATTGGTCATTTTACCTGTGTGTGGTGGTTGGTGACAGACACTGTTAAATCTTTGGAAGGAAAACCAAAAGTTTTAGGCTGGGGAGATGGCTCATTGGTTTTATAAAGTTTAGTTTCTATATTTTAAATAACTCTTGCTTTAATGTAATTATAGCTATTAAAGGTAACTTGTTGTAGTTTTAAGCTTATTGTTATTAAAAAATTTAAATTCATGAATTTTTATGGATTTTATAAATGTATAAATTTGTATAAAAACCCACATTTTAATTTATATACCAACTGTTGTAGACGGAGGCTGCTCTTGCATTTCCTGACCGCCTAGATCCGAATAATCACACAGAAACTATATTAATTACGGCATTGTTTGGCCTATTAGCTCAAGCTTTTATTAACTAACTCTTAAATTAGCCCATTTCTATTAATCTGTATCTCCACAAGATTGCGGCCTACTAGTAAGGTAAGGTTCTGGCGGGTGTCGTTCTCCTTGACTCTGCCTACCTTATATATCTCTGCTCGGATTTCCTGCCTGACTTTATTCTGCCCTGCCATAGGCTGAAGCAGCTTCTTTATTAACCAATGGTAATAAAACATATTCACAACATACAGAGGGGAATCCCACATCAAACTATCTAGGAAAATAGCTGGTTTTATTCAATAGCCAACTATTAACATTAATCATAAGCAACTTTAGTCCCCCTTTTACATTGCTGTTGCAATTTATTTGGTAATTTAAGTGTCCTACAAAGTTTTAGGAATCATTCATAGATCTCTGTGTCTCCATTTTAGTCAGATGGTTGGAGTCGAATACATCCTTTTACATGCTCAAGAGCCCATTCTTTTCATCATTCGGAAGCAACAGCGGCAGTCCCCTGCTCAAGGTACGAGACACTACAGTTTGTTTACTTTCTGACCTGTGTGCTTTATTTTGTTTTTAAAGAAGGGGTTTATTTTATTTTGGTGTACCATTAAGGAGCTGGTATGTTAGGCCTTTTTTTGTTTGTTTGTTTGTTGCACTGAGCTCTGTTTCTGTAGGCCCCATAAACTACTTATATATCCACTACTTGTAGGGCTATACTCATCAGACTCAGCATCTATTGTACTCATGGCCAGAATTCATTATGGTTGCCTGGTAAGGCTACACAGTAGATAAACCACAGGGAAAGACTTTGTAGGAATCAATATCTCCTGAGGATCCATATCAAATGTGCTTTTTAGTCAGCATAAGACGATGCTATACATACATATATATGCACATACATACATACATACATACATATTTCTATTACAGGAAGCCATTTGAAATTGTGAGCCTAAGGCTTTTTTTGAGGACTGGTCACTTAGGCATTTTCTGCCCACTAGAACTGAAGACTCCTAGTTGGAAACAGTTTCCCACCATATTCATGGTATACATTTTGATTGGGCATGCAGGTGTTGCTATAATTAAGAAGTATATCAAAAGCTCTTATTAGCACTGGAAGTCAGAAAGTTCAGCTCTTCCTGTGAGCACGGTTGTTGAGTTCCCACTGGACCTTGAGCCTCCTGAATAACTTTCATTTCCTCTCAGTCTCTGAGTTAATACTTTATAAAAGACATGGCCTATATAGTTTTATTAAATCCATAGAGGTTCTACTGAGTATCTTCAAATGATACGTTCAACCAAAAATCTTACCTGGGTTTTACTACCAAATGAATATTTGCTGAGGAAACAACATTGAAGAGTAAATGTGTCCAGATTTGCTTTTGAATCAGAGCTGAGGCATATACTTTAGTGATGACGGGCACTTCAAGATTTTTCAAAGAGTCTCATTGAAGAAGAGATTATTCAAAGTAGAAAAGCAAGGTGGTATTGCTGAGAGACATCTCTCAAGTAGATCCTCTACATAAAGACACTTGGGGGACTTCCTTTTCCCTGGGTCCTTTTGATATCAGAGAGTAACTTGCCAAAGAAGTTACAGTTCAGAATTCAAGTCTTACTTACAAATGGAAGGTATAGAGTCTCTATAGAGAAAAACAGAACCATAGATAATAAGCAAGGCTCCTTGAGAACATTCAGGATATAGTAATGACACAAGATGGTATCAAGCTCAGTAGAGTTGTCTTTGTCCTTAGGACTCAGTCCTGGGACTCAGGGGCAAGTGTAGTGCATCAGATATCTTCACTCTGGTCTCTAAGTCTCTTGTGTTCTTCAGTCTTATGTCCCAGTTTGGTTGACTGACAGACATTATTGGCTTTGCTGAAATGTGTTATGTATCTATACCCAGACCTAGTAAGAATCTCATTTTAATTTTAATCTCATTTAATCTTAAGATGCATTGGACTGATTAAACTTCAGATGTGCCTGGGATATGAGAAGTCCTGTATGTTTTCTGTGAAGGGCAGAGAGTAAACTCTTTAGGCTTTGTGGGTGGAACTGCATGGAACTACTCAACTGTTAACAATCCTAAGTAACATATAAATGAACGAACAGTATGACTGTTTTCTCATATTGCTTACTTGAAGAGAAATTGCAAGGTCTTCCCTTCAAGTTCCATATAGTAAAGCGCCAAAGTTTAGTTTGTTCTATGAAAATATCATTTTTTAGCAGTTTGTGTCCAAGATGTGTTTATAAGCATTTTTTCCTGCTGTTTTAGTTATCCCACTGGCTGATTACTATATCATTGCTGGAGTCATCTATCAGGCACCAGACTTGGGATCAGTTATAAACTCCAGAGTGGTATGTGTCTTCACCTACCTACACATCTATCTGCCTACCTGCCTTCCTGCCTATTCTCCCTTCCTCCCTTGCTCCCTCACCCTTTCCTTTGCCTTCCTCCCCTCCCCTCCCCTTCTTTTATCTTTTTCTTTAAGACAGTAGCCTTGGACTCATTATGTGTCCAAAGATGGCCTTAAAACAAACCCTGTTCCTACTGCCTCCATCTTTCAAGTCCTAAGATTCCAGATGTGTGCCTGTACATGTAGGGTTTTTTTCTACATTCTTTGAACATGAATGCAAACTTCTAAACGAGATACCCTGTTCTGAGACTCAAGTAGGAGCTCTTCTGCTTTGTGTAAGCTGGTATAAAATGTTGACTGTTAGAGGGTTTTGAGCACTTACTCTGGGTCAAGTCAGTGCTAATATATAGAGGTTGAAGAGCTGTAGGCTCCACATCATTAGTAATATGCATAAAAACACTTGGGAAGAAAACCACCTCTGCTATATTTTTGTTGCCCTTTTTATTATTCCATAAACAATACATTGTAACAGCTGTCTGTACAGTACTTATGCTAGGTCTTGTAAGTAGCCTAGAGATGATTTAAAGACTATTGGAGAATTCATAGTTTACATAGAAATGCTAATTATTTTATATAAGGGATATGGCTATTTACAACTCTAGTCAAATATAATCTAGATTCTGAAAATGGAATTATTATCTCTGCATATGTAATATTTTATATTAGGACATTTTACTTGGGAGATTTAGAATTTGTTGGTTGTTGTTTTGTTTTCCAAGCTCACCGCAGTACATGGTATTCAGTCAGCTTTTGACGAAGCTATGTCATACTGTCGCTATCATCCTTCCAAAGGGTATTGGTGGCACTTCAAAGATCATGAAGAGCAAGGTAAGTAGAGTGCCTAGGCCCTCCCAAAACAGTTTGACATTACTGAGATAGGTTTTAATCTCTCAGATGATGGCATTACTGCCCCTGTGTTCATGTCATAGATGCAGTGATAGTGACATCAGAACAGTTGTTAGTTTTGCCCATGAGGTCACATGTCCATAAGCTTTGTAAAGAAGATGTAAAGTTTTCAATTATTTGGCACATAAAAGAGGAGAAACTGGTGATGAGTGAGCAAAGGTATTTTTTACTTCTTGGGTGGCCTTGGAATTTGGAACTGTTGAGCCCTCTAGTCTTCAAAGTGAGGAGATGAGATGGCCAGACTGTGTTCTCTCCTTTACTCCCCCTCCCTTCTTTTTCCTTTTTTCCCTCTCCTGTTGTTTTAAGGATTAATCCCAGGGCCTTAGGAATGCTAGGCAAGCACTTACTCCCAAGTTATATCCCTGTTTGATCAGGTTGTTTGCTGACTGTCTTTTGACATTGTGTATATGTGTGTGTGTATGTAAGTGTGTGGTGTGCATGTAAGCTTGTGTTCCATGTGTGGATATTGGACAACTCTGTAGTTGGTTTTCTGTATCCACCTGTGGTGATATTTTGTTTGTGATCTAACAAATAAAGCTTCCCTGAAGATCAGAGTGCAGAGCTAAGCTGTAGGTGTAATTAACGAGGTCCATGAGAGCCCGTAATAAAGGATAACAAATGTTTATTAGGGAGCACTCAAAATAAGAAAGACGCTATGGTCCTCTGCTCTGCGGACGCTGGGAGCTGTGAACAGACCACCAGCTGAGAGAGACACAGAGAGCACTCTTTTTGCTTTCTGTCTGTGTTTATAGTACCTCAGCCCACACCCTAGTGGGCCAGTACCGAAACAGCTATTGGCTGAATGAATTCCCACAACAGTAAATTACTAGTTTAGCCGTAGAGTCTAGGCATTGGTGGCACACACCTTTAATTCCAGCACTTGGGAGGCAGAGGTAGACAGATCTCTGAGTTCAAAGCCACCCTGGGCTACACTAGATTGATCCAATTTCAAAGAGAAACAGAGCTCTTACCTTTTTATCCCAGTACTTTGGATCATAGACCTTTAATCTCAGCACTTGGAGACAAAAGTGATATGGCTGGGCAGAGAGGAATATAAGGCAGGAAGGAGGTGGGAGGAGACAGGAGCTCAGAGCATTCAGTCTGAGGTTTCTTAGAGACAGCATTCCGTCTGAGAATTCCTAGGGACAGGATCACTATTCAGTTTGAGGATTTGGTAAAGGTAAGAACTAGTGGCTGCTGCTCTGCTTCTCTGATCTTTCAGCATTAACCCCTATATCTGACTCTGGATTTTTATTATTAATACCAATTAAAATTCATGCTACATCTACCTTTAATATGTGTTTTGGGATTAAACTCAGGTCTTCAGGCTCGTATGGCCAGTACCTTGTCCACTGTACCTCTCACTGACCCTAAGTGACTTTCTAATTCTTTGATGTTAGCACCTGTCATAACCCTAGGTTCTTTAGTTCTCATGGATACTAATCAGTGACTGTTCTTTTGCCCTGTTTTTACCAAAATCCTATACCCAGAAATGTGTTTATATCAGTTTATTTTCTTTTTTTGAGAGTAATAAAGTGTAGGAAAGATGGTCTTTATGTAGTATTCAGAGCTGTCTAGTGGCCTTTCAGATAAAGTTATTTTGATTCTTAATATTTGGTACAGGCAGTACTGTTTGTTGTAGGAAAGTGTGCCTTAATGGAGTAAAGTTGACCCAGGGGCAATTTTACCCATCTTATGATGTCTAGAGCATGGTCACTTGAAATCCTTCATGTAAAGACAGTCCCTATATCCACCCCCTAATCCTGTTCTCTCTACCAGAGCAGATCACACATGTAACTTCAGAATTTCTTTCATATTCTTTTTTATGCTTGCCTTCATGATCTTGTTTTGTAATTTTCCCTTTCAGTACAATGTTTAGCTTTTTTCATAGAGAGAATAGGAATGAATAAATGAATGTGTTTTAGAAAATATCTCCATATGGAGCCCAGGCTATCCTTGAACACTTAATTCTCCTGGCCTTGTCCTCCCAAGTGCTAAGATGAACAGAGAGATGGATCACCATCCCTTGCTAATTGCAGTCTTTTGAGGCAGATCTTGTGTAGTCTTAGGCAGGCCAACCTTGAGCTTTCTATATAGCTAAGGATGACTTTTAACTCCTAATTCTCTTGCCTGGTTTAATTACTGTCTTTATAACAGAGCATAGTAACTAAAACCTGTCTTTCTATTTGTCCTTAGTAGATTGTATAGCAAATTATTCAGTACACTTAAAATACTCAAAAGTAATTTCAAGCCAATATGTATTGTTATTTAGGTAATTATGAAGAATGCTAGCCTCAGAACTGTTTGTCCTTCAGTGTTAAATACTGAAATTGAAGTATCTTTTAAGAGACAGGTGTGGCCAGGTGGTGGTATAGTCGGAAGCCACCGTTCCTTCCTTCCTGGCTGCTCAGACCCCAAATAATCACTCAGAAACAATATTATTTGCAATATTGTTTGACCAATAGCTTAAGCGTATTTCTAGCTAGCTCTTATATCCTAAACTAACCCATTTTCATTAATGTGTGCATCACCACGAGGTCATGACCTACCAGCAAAGTTTCTTTGAGTTCCGGCAGATGCATCTGTCTCCTGTGGCAGCTACATGGCTTCTCCCTGACTCTGCCTACTCTCTCTCNCTTTGGAAGAGCAGGCAATGCTCTTAACCTCTGAGCCATCTCTCCAGCCCAGCACCTTCTTTATTAACCAATGGCAATAAAACATATTCACAGCATGCATCACTTCCCATGTCAGTGGTGTTGCACACCTGTAATCCTAGTACTTGGGAGGCAGAGAAAGGCAGATCTCTGTGAGTTCAAGGTCAGCCTGGAGTTCCAGGACAGGCTCCAAAGCAACAGAGAAACCCTGTCTTGAATAGAATTTTGAAATATGAGAACTTAACATAATTTGTAAAGGAGAGTTAGGAACTTCTTTTTATGTTTGCTGTGTTTTATTTGAAAAGTTGTCTTAGTAAAGGTGTTATTAAAATAATGGTTTGAGTATTTCAGTGTGCTGATTTGGATTTTATATTTTATTAGATAAAGTCAAACCTAAAGCCAAAAGGAAAGAAGAACCAAGCTCTATTTTTCAGAGACAGCGTGTGGATGCTTTACTTGTTGACCTCAGACAAAAATTCCCACCCAGATTTGTTCAGGTAATGAGAATGGGTTATGAATTTTGATTTGATACATTTTTAATTGGAAAGTCTTTTAGATATAATTTAAAAGTATTTTTTTATTAGCAAAAGAATTACCCCGAAGGAATTGTTTCAAAAGACTTAATGGAGGTAATGAGTAAAGGGAATGCATTTAGCATTGTTCTCTGTTCCTTATTGAATCTATATGAGCATTGAGATCTGTGTTTAGATCATATTCTCGTCCATAAGGTTGCTGTAAGAATAATCGATTGTAACAAACCTCGAATATGAAACTCATGCTCTCTATTCTGCTTGCTGCATTCCCAGCCTAATATATATCACATGTAGGCTCTTAAAGGTTAATGGGTTAAGACTAAGCGGAAGGAATAAAAAGTGGTAGAGGGTTTGGCATGGTCAGGAGAGGAAGCAGAGGTAGTAATAGAGTTCTCTTATTACTGTGTTAAAAGTTTGTAATACCATTTAGTGATTTAGAAGTAGTCTAGTAGCAGATCCACCTGCCATTCTACCATGTGAGCTTTTGAAGTGAAGCAACTGAGAAATGGAATGCATGGCCATGTTAATGTCAGTTATTCTGGAATTTAGAATTCCTTTGTGGAAATGTGTATTTTCATAGGTGTGTTGATTGTTGTTATGAAGGATTTGAGGGAATTTTAAAGGTAGTTTTAAGGTGAGGGTTTTTTTTTTAAACACCATAAAATGACCTTAAAACAGACCTCTTCTGTCTGATTCTAAAATAGTGAAGGATGTTACTATAATAATGCTTATGTGATAGTGAAGTAATGAAGAGGCACAGGGTAGAATATGAGATCAGAAAGTTAGCTTGGAGAAATTTTTTTTTTTGGTCTTCTGAGACAGGATTTCTCTGTAGCTTTGGAACCTGTCCTGGACCTAGCTCTTGTAGACCAGGCTGGCCTCGATCCGCCTGCCTCTGCCTCCCAGTGCTGGGATTAAAGGTGTGTGCCACCACCGCCTAGCTAGCTTGGAGAAATTTCATAAACTGTTCTTGAAGGTAGAACAAGGGAAACACGAGTTAGAGCTGTGTAGTGTGTGCTGGGAAGCTGCTCTGGGCTGTTTGAGATGAGGTGTGCTGGTCATTTATTCTGTGAGTACACCATCTCTCCTGCATAGCCTGAGGGAAGAACATCTAGATTTGCATTGTCCAGTACATTAACCGCCAGACACACGCGGCTCATCAGCCCTGCATGCACAGCTCATTCAGGTTGAGTTGTGATGTAAGTGTATAACACAATTTTTGGCTTTTTGAGATAGAGTTTCTATGTATCTTTGTCCTGAAACTCACTCTGTAGACCAGGCTGTCCTTGAACTCACAGAGATCTGCCTGTCTCTGCCTCTCAAGGGCTGGGACTAAAGGTGTACACCACCACGCCTTGAACTCACAGAGGTCTGCTTGCCTCTGTCTCCCAAGTGTTGGGATTAAAGGTGTGTGCCAGCACACCCAACTATTCTCTTTCTTTTTTATTTTAAGGACTTTAACTTTTTTCTTTTCTCTCCCAAGCCTGCATATATATTTTTTTTAACACATTGTAAACCATTTAGAGGTTTTCTTCTTTTTGGAATCTCTTTACTGTATATTTCTTTTTTTGACCACATGAGTGTTTAATTTGTTAAGCAATATTGCTTGGATTAAAGCCATGGCTTTGATGGCTGGATCCAGCCCATTTCTTAGCTTTCTGAGATTCCAGCCTCATGGTGGAGGTACTGGCTGGAGCAATGTTTATTGCTACAGCTCTATGTTGTCTCAAGGTCCATGCCTCCACCAAGAAGCATGCTGTAGGCTATTCATAAACACCATTTAAGTGTTTTGTGGCAGAGCCTCTTAAAAGGGCTGAAACGTTTTTGCAGCTAAAGCTGAATCAGGAAGCCTCTCTTAAATGAGAGCCCTTGCCTCTAGCAAGCAGAGCCCACCTGAGAAAATGCTACTATCAATAAATGATGCCTAACTCTATTTTTTTCTGTCTCGAATTACTTACCGAGCTTTCTCAGGCTTTATGTGAATGTAGTTGTCCACACATTGGGCACTATTCTGTTGTCTGAGTTTTTCTGTTCTGCCCAGTTCCCACAGTCATTAAGTCTCAAAGAAATCACACAGTGGTTTACATTAGTTATAAACTGATTGGCCCATTAGCTCAGGCTTCTTATTAACTCTTATAACCTATATTAGCCCATTANTCTGTAGACCAGGCTGTCCTTGAACTCACAGAGATCTGCCTGTCTCTGCCTCTCAAGGGCTGGGACTAAAGGTGTACACCACCACGCCTTGAACTCACAGAGGTCTGCTTGCCTCTGTCTCCCAAGTGTTGGGATTAAAGGTGTGTGCCAGCACACCCAACTATTCTCTTTCTTTTTTATTTTAAGGACTTTAACTTTTTTCTTTTCTCTCCCAAGCCTGCATATATATTTTTTTTAACACATTGTAAACCATTTAGAGGTTTTCTTCTTTTTGGAATCTCTTTACTGTATATTTCTTTTTTTGACCACATGAGTGTTTAATTTGTTAAGCAATATTGCTTGGATTAAAGCCATGGCTTTGATGGCTGGATCCAGCCCATTTCTTAGCTTTCTGAGATTCCAGCCTCATGGTGGAGGTACTGGCTGGAGCAATGTTTATTGCTACAGCTCTATGTTGTCTCAAGGTCCATGCCTCCACCAAGAAGCATGCTGTAGGCTATTCATAAACACCATTTAAGTGTTTTGTGGCAGAGCCTCTTAAAAGGGCTGAAACGTTTTTGCAGCTAAAGCTGAATCAGGAAGCCTCTCTTAAATGAGAGCCCTTGCCTCTAGCAAGCAGAGCCCACCTGAGAAAATGCTACTATCAATAAATGATGCCTAACTCTATTTTTTTCTGTCTCGAATTACTTACCGAGCTTTCTCAGGCTTTATGTGAATGTAGTTGTCCACACATTGGGCACTATTCTGTTGTCTGAGTTTTTCTGTTCTGCCCAGTTCCCACAGTCATTAAGTCTCAAAGAAATCACACAGTGGTTTACATTAGTTATAAACTGATTGGCCCATTAGCTCAGGCTTCTTATTAACTCTTATAACCTATATTAGCCCATTATTCTTGTCTATGTTAGCCACGTGGCTTGGTACCTTTTTCGGCGAGGCGGTCACATCTTGCTTGCTCTGTGGCTGGGTCACAACTGCAGAATGTGCTTCCCTCTTTCCAGAATTCTCATTGCCCTGCCTCTACTTCCTACCTGGTCACCCTGCTTATTCTTCCTGCCTGGCTACTGGCCAATCAGCACTTATTTAAAATATAAGTGACAGGGTACAGACCATTGTCCCACGCACAGCAATAATAGACTTTCTAAGATCATTTTTTTAAATTATTTTTTATTTTCGTTGAATTCTAGGAAGTCTAATTTTTAAAAATTTTTTCCTTGACCCATGGATGGTTTAATTGAATACTGTTCAATTTTCATGAGTTTGTAGGTTTTCTCCAGTTAGTGCTGTCGTTAAATTTTACCTTTAAACCATGGTGATCCGATAAGATACAGGGAGTTATTCCTATTTTTTGTTGTTGAGGTTTGCTTTGTTACCAAGTATGTGATCAATTTTAGAGAAGGTTGCATGAGGTGCTGAGGTTTATTCTTTTGTGTTGAGTGGAATGTTCTATAGATGTCTGTTAAGTCTATTTGAGTCATGACATTCGTTAGTTGTCTTATTTTCTGTAAAGTTTCTGTTTGACTGACCTGTCCACTGAGTCTACTGTTATTGGTGTGTGGGGTTTGATTTGCGATTTAAACTTTAGTAATGTTTCCTTTACATATGTGGGTGCTCTTGTATTTGAGGCATAGATGTTCAGGATTGAGACTTCATCTTGATGGCTCCTGTGATGAATATGCAGTGTCCTTCTTCATCTCTTCTGGTTGATTTTAGTTTGAAGTCTGTTTTGTTAGATATTAGGATAGCTACATCACTTGTTTCTTAGGGTCCATCCAGCAGTACCACTCTTGGGCGTATACCCAAAGAATGCTTAATCATACCACGAGGACATTTGTTCAGCTATATTCATAGCAGCATTATTCATAATAGCCAGAACCTGGAAACAACCTAGATGCCCCTCAACGGCAGAATGGATAAAGAAAATGTGGTACATTTTCATAATGGAGTAGTATTCAGCAGTAAAAAAAACAATGACATCTTGAAATTTGAATGCAAATGGATGGAACTAGAAAAAACCATCCTGATTGACGTTACCCAGGCCCAGAAAGATGAACATGGTATGTACTCACTCATAAGTGGATACTAACTGTAAAGCAAAGGGTAATGTCGGATATCAAGTACTAGGATCTCTTCGATTCATTGTTCCACTTGGGATAGAAAAACATACATAGATCCACCTGGAAAGGGAAAATAGATTAGATTCCCTGATGAAATTGGGAGCATGGAGGTGTGGGGGAGACGGGAGGGCGGAAGAGGAAGAGAAGGGGAGGGAGGAGGAGAACTTGAGGGAACATGATAGACAAGATGGAGGAAGGACAGATATGAGAACAAGGAAAGATATTTTGATTGAAGGAGCCATTATGGGGCTAGCAAGAAACCTGACACTATAGAAATTCCCAGGAATCCACGAGGATGATCCCAGCTAAGACCCTAAGCAATACAGGAGAGGGTGCTCAAACTGGCCTTGCTCTGTAGTCAGAGTGATGAATATCTTACATGTCACCATAGAAACTTCATCCAGCAATTGATGGAAACAGAGGTGGAGACCTGCATGGGAGCACTGGACTGAGCTCCCAAAGTCCAGTTGAAGAGTGGGAGGAATGAGAATATGAGCAAAGAGGTCAAGACCATGATGGGGACACCCACTGAAACAGTCTACCTGAGCTAATGGGAGCTCACCAACTCCAGGAGACAGGAAGGAACCAGCACAGGACCAAACTAGTCCTTCTAAATGTGGGTGACAGTTGTACGGAGGAGGCAGACTGAGGGGCCACTGGTAGTGGTACTGGGGTTTATCCCTACTGCTTGTACTGACTTTTTGGGAGCCCATTCTCTCTTTGGATGAGTCCTTGCTTAGACTAGATATAGTAGGGAGGGCCTTGGACCTTCTCTAAAGCAATGTGCCTTTATACTCTCTGAGGAGTGGATAGGGGGTGGGGTAAATGGAGGGGTTGGGAGGAAAGGAGAGAGTGGGAACTGGGATTGGTATGTAAAATGAAAAAAGATAGTTTGCTTTTTTTTAAAAAAATAGAATAAATTTTTAAAAATTATGTATTTGTATATAGTTTTGTGTATGTGAGGGCAGTACTAGAGGAGCCAGAAGAGGGTGCCTAATCCCCTTGAGTTGGAGTTCCATGCAGTTCTAAGCTGCCCCCGTGTGGGTGCCTGGAACCCAATTTTGGTCCTCTGCAACAGCAATACATGATCTTAAACCACTGATCCATCTGGACTGAGCAGTTAAGAGCACGTGCTGCTTTTTTTTGTTTGTTTGTTTTTTAAGAGGATCTGGGTTTTGTTTTCATCACCCACTTAAACAGCTCACAACCATCTGTAACTCTAATTCCAAAGGATTTTACCTCCTCTTCTGGCTTCCTTGGGCACCAGGTATCTACATGGTATACAGATATATAAAAAGTAAAAATAAAAATCAATCCATCAATCTTTTAAATAAATTTTTGGGGAAAAGAAAAAAATTTTTTTCCTGAGTTCCCATGCCTGCCATACTTAAAATCAAAGGGTTTATCTATGGAACTCACTATGTAGACCAGGCTGGCCTCAAAGTCACAGAAGTCCGCCTACCTCTGTCTCCCAAGTGTTGGGAATTAAACCAGTCCTGGCTTCATTCTCCTTCTTACAGTTCCTACTCTCTAAGCAGGTAAGTCTCTGAAGGTTTGCTGGCTCTCTTAGTTCTTCTCATTCGATTCTACATGACTACTCTCTTTATTGTAGCCTTTGTGGGAAGGCACACAGCTTGTTAGATGTACATCATTTTTGTGGCTGACTTCTGGTTTTGATTTGTGTCTTTTTTTGAAATGAAGAGTAGAAAATGGCACACTTTTTTATGGTGCATGACCATAAAATGATAATTGTCCTTTATGAAGTCATTTTACAATGCAGTTACATAAGCATGTCATTTAAGACTATACAATTCAGAAGAAACATTATTAACTTGACTTTTCCTTCCCCCATTTCTTGTTTTTCAAATCCTAGCAAAAGTCTGGAGAAAAGCCTGTCCCAGGTATGGTTCATCTGCTATTCTTACTAAACTTGAGTGAGATCGAGCAGCCTGTGTAATGTTCTAACAGCAACTGCATGTGAGATGAGCTGTGGTTACTTTGTCTTTTCAGGCTGTTCCATTATTGTTTGTCACCCCTAAGCTTTGAACTCCTTTGAATTGCTAGCACTTAGTGTTTCTGTGATAGCGATACTAGCATTTAAAAGTAGAGTTTAGAAGGGAAGGGCAAAAAAGCCACAGTAACTTGAATTTTAAAATATGCTTACTTGAGAAAACAACTAAATATTCAACTTTATAAGCAATTCAAAATGAATTTAAGAGTAAACCGTAAGTACTAACCAGTGTTTATTTCTCCTTCCACCTTTGTTTTGTCAAAATACTGCTTTTGATGGCTAGTGGATCAGACAAAGAAAGAGGCAGAGCCTCTACCAGAAACTGTGAAATCCGAGGAGAAGGAGAGCACGAAGAATGCTCAGCAGACTGTGAGCACTAAAGGTCCCCCTGAGAAACGAATGAGACTTCAGTGAATAGTGGACACAAAAAAAGCTGGCAAGCTCCTTGTCAGTCATTATACCTCAGCACCATGGGAGGCTCTGAGTCTTAAAACACTATTGCAGCCCTCTCATTTGTGTGGAGCACTTGTTCTCCCTCCCAGGATTTCTATGTGAATATTTCTTATGTATCTTTTGTAACCTTTCCTCTATTGGACATGGGCAATGCACCTAACTCACAGATACACCAATATATATCCTTAAAAACAATAAAGTTATTTGTATATATTACTCATCATGCCTTTTCCTTGTCTCTGAGAAGATAAATGTCAATGCAGTAACTGAGCATGTCTTGTATTTGGATATTGCTCTGTATTACAATAATATATTTATTAAATAATTGAGAGGTAAAGGAAAACACTCGCTCATTGATACCATCATCCCATGGACTCTTGTCAGTTTGCTTTGTTTTCTTTTTTAAATAGTTTTCTCACATTTTTTTCTTTATTGTGTTATTCTGTTATGAGCACTTGCCGGTGTTTACTAGTGTATTGAGTATTATTACCGAGATTATAGCTCAGTTTTCTTAAATACTTCTGTGCTGGGGTTTTCCCAGTTTTCTGTATTTTATATAAGGCTGCAGTGACCTCGTTTGTGTTATAGTAACGTATGCATGGTCCGTAGGACTGGGTCACTGCACCCTCCACATCCTTGGGGCTCTTATTCTGTCTTGTCAGGTTGTTTTCCTCCAGGAATGTGGTCTTTAGTTCATCATTTAAGCACAAAGTGTGAAGTACTGTGTTCTTCAGTCTCTGTCACCAAGTTTGTCACTTACATGTTCTACTGCTAGTTAAGCCACAGAAAGTATCTTATTATTTAAAGTGGCAAGACAAATTTCATGTCTTTGTTTCTTCTTTTTTGAAGCATTTGGTTTTCTGTGAGATGTTTGTTCTTTCTGTTAGTTTTGATATAGTTTCAGATGTACAGGGAAGTTATAAAACAAGCACAGAGCTCCTTTATATACCAACCCCTCATGTGTAACGCTTGTGTTTTCTGCCCCCTCCCTGTCTGTTGTTGCTTCTCTGTGTGCCTGTGTGGTATTCACACACATTTACATCCCTTTTATTTTTGATTCATTTATAGTCATGCCGCTATGCTTTGGATATAAAGTGTCTTTCCCAAAGTGTCATGTATTGAAAGTTTGGTACTATATTGGAAGGTTCTGGAAAAAAGCTTGAGGTGAGGTCTAAATGGAAGGAGTAGGTCTCTGGGGACAAGTTCCTCAGGGATCTACTTGCTCCAGCTCTACTTGTGTCCCTCCTGCCCGTTTCCCTCTACCCTGAGATGAAGGTGCTCTTCCTCTCTATGTTTCCATTGCTTGCACAGTTCTCTTGAAGTACTTTGGTTATAGCAGTGGGAAAAATAGCAATATGCCCATTTCTCCAAGTACTTTAGTATGTTTCCTAAAAAAAATTTTATGTGGTACAATTATGAAAATTAAACTAATGCTACTAAATTCAGCTATCTATCTGTAGGTCTTATTCTGATCTTGTCCATAGCACCAATAATGTTATTTACAGCAAAACAAAATTATAATTGCCTTATCTCTTTAGTTGCCTACTTTTTCCATCTTGACTCATCCTTTAAGCTTGCTTGCTTTTCTCCCTCCCTCCCTCCTTCCTTCTTTCCTTTCTTTTCTTTTTTTCTTGATGGTCATGGGGACTGAGCCTAGAGCCTCCTGAATGCTGTATAAGCACTCTGCTACTGTCTACTTCCTAGCCCTACATTTTGTTTTTCATGAGCTCGATATTTAAAGAGTATAGGCCAGTTATTTTGTTTAGTGTATAATATATTCCTATTTAGTTCATGCCTGTTTTACAGAAGTTCCACACGAAGGATGTTTTGTGCCATGTGCCACCCATCTGTCTCAGAATAATGTTGATCACTTAGTTAAGGGCAAGTTCACCAGGTTACTCTACTACACATTTCCATTTCTATATTATATTTTTATTTGTGTTTCAATTAGTGGGTGTTGGGTGTTAGTATCTGCATGTGTGTGCACTTTTGTGTTCAGGTTAGTGTACCCATGTGCAAAACAGGCTGTCTTCTGTACTGGTCTTCATTATTCCCTTCAGACATGGAAGCTTGCTAAGGTTGTTTGACTCGGCTGACTGACCTCAAGCTCCAGGGCCTACCACCCCCACCTTTTCCCGCAATGCTGGGGTTACAGGCATACACTCATATTTAGCCATACTTAACATTTGTGTGGGTGGTGAGGGTTTGAACTCAGGCAGTTATACTTGATAAGCAAGTGTTCTATCCAGAGTCATCTTTCCAACCCCTTTAAGTTATATTGAGAGGTTTTGTAAATAATTTGTTATTCCTCAAACATCTAACCACAAGTTAGTCTTTAGTGGAAGTTCTTACCTTTTTTCTAGGTTGGAACCTAAATGACTTTGTAATTCTGTTGTTCTTTGTTGGTTTTCTGCTATAAATAGCCTCTTCAGCGTTATGCTATTATCATTGGGAATCTTTTGGAGCCCATACATTGCTGCTAAAGCTGTGTCACTTTAGCCACTGGGAGCTGATCCCTGAGATTTCTGCTGTGCAAATTCGCATTGGGAACTTGGCTTTTTAGCACAGTAAGATGTTTATTTTCTGTTCATGCAATTTAAACATAGAGGCACAATTTTCACTCCCCAGTGACTTTATTTCATGATGAAAATCTCAGACTTGGGAAAGGTTACACCGCTGGCTGAGGAAATCATTGACAATTACTTGTAGTGGTCGGCATGATTTTGTTCATTGTGTGGCTCCAGTTCGTATGGAATGAAATCAGTTTTTTACAGGAGAATGTTTCCCTCTGGTGTTTATAGTTATTATTGCTCTTGAAATCCCACCAAAAATAAGTGACACCAAGACAAGAGCCATACGAGTAAATAAAACAAGTAATATCCTGTTCACACTCACATGTATTTTGGCTCGAAACATTTGCTCTCGAGTAAATGTAGGTCCACTGTCTGAACTGCCGTCTGCTCCTCTTTGATCACAGTTTGGTGGCCGCCAACCTTGCACACAGTGACAATTGCCTCTGTTGTTACATACCCCTCTGAAATTACAGCGGCTGATGTTGCATCTGAAATGCAAGGTTTGATGAAAAACACAGGCTTTATTTTACAGTATTTCCCTGGGCCACAGGTTGCACCATCCACTACAAGCCCCATTTCCAGAACTTCTGTCCCATGGTGTGCATCATACCCAAGGCACTGTTCTTCCTTAATGTCTTGTACCTTTATGTGATGAAATGTAGTGTGCTCACCACCACCAGGAACACGACTGACACCATCACAATGTAGCAGTCCACAAAAAATACCGTCATCTTGACATGGGAGAGGTTTGCTTCTGCCTCGCTGTTTCTTTACTCCACAGTTTCCAAATCAGTCACCTTTGATATTTAATCTATAGCATGCTGGTGAAGCATCCTTAACTTCATATCCAAAAAGAGCTTGGCACTGAAAATTACGATCACTGCAATTTCCTGACATGCAAACTGCTAGTGGTGAGCGGGGAGTTCCGTCCTGGATGTAAAAATTTTCCGGGCAGTTCTGAGAGATTCCATCACAGTATTCTGGGAAGATCGCAAATGCCAAGTTTCTCTCTGCACAAAGTTCCTATGGGTGCAAATGTACAGGCCCTACAGCAACCTCCTAAATTACAAGTAGTGCCCTGAGTAAAGACGCAAGTGATTGTGCAACACCTGTTGTAGGCACACTCTTTCGAGGAGCCGCAGTCACACTCCTCATTCTAATCCACCTTCTTATCTCCACAACGAGGAACTACATATTTAAAATTGTCATATTGAGCACGATTTTCACTCAGGCATTCGTCCCATTCATGGATCCTCTTATGTACTGCAGCTTGGGAACAATTAACATATCTGCAAGAACAGGATAATCATGCATGAGACAATTGCTTCTTCTGAAACAATAACAGCCTGGGGCATCATGCTCTAAACCAATAACGTGACCGTTTGAATGAGACATGACAACTGCTGTCATAAACCCATGGCAGCTTGCAGCATTTACATATGACACTGCCTGGTTGTGCTTGCACAGTGCGAACTGGTAGCCCATGTAGTCATAAGTTTCAATTTTCATTCCTGTTATAAGAACTGAAAGGGATGCCTTCATCTGATTATGAAAATTTGCTCTAAAACTGCCAAAAGTCCAAAAGCATTATTCTTATTACTTTCCATATCCATTTGGTCTTGTGTTTCCCAAATACATACAGCACGTACATAGACAGCTAGGCCACTTAGTTTGTAAATGGTGTCTGATATGCTGCTCATAATCAATATAAACTCAAGCGAATGGGTAAAGTTGTTAATTGCCTTGGCTAATCTAGAAGTCATCGTGTAGTGGACTCGTAGTACTTTCACATGCACGCGCCACAAATAGACTGGAGCTGCTCTGGGCCTTCCAACAAGCTTCGTCTCTTCAAGGGATTCATCTGCCTCTGCCACCTGCTCTTCGTTTCTACACCTTTTAGACTCAAGTGATCTTTCTTCCACCACAAGCAGAGAAATTACATGCTCAAATTTGGAAGAAGATGCCAGTGGTTTTATTTCATAAGTGAAGTCATCCACCTGTATTGAGACCTCCATTGCAGGTGTTTAGTGTGGCCTGGGACCCAGGGACCCCTTCCAGGTAGCTGTAGAAGTAACAGTCTCGAGGAACAAATGGGTAGTCCTGCTCGGCTCCTTGGTTGTTAGTAGTGCATACAGGAAAATTTTCAGGAATCATGTTCTTCTTGAGCTTCATGTGGACCACGTGTCTTTGTCCCCTGAAACGCATGCTGTAGGTGATCTCGGCTGGCATATCACTTCTACCCATCCCCTGGGGAACCTTCCTGGGAATCATAACTTCAGAGGTAGTGAAGCGCGATTTTGGCAGGCTATGGGAACAGACAGGGCACAAGAGTACCCAGAGCACAGATAGCCAAAGAGAACCTCCCAGGAGGACCCGAGTCCAGATAGATGCCCGGAAGGGGGCCATGAACAAAAGCAAATGTAGTCCACTGGGGGCAGACAAGACTAAGACCCCAAAGTTTACACCATGTCATGAGGAGAGGAGAGTGAGGCAAGAGGCTGACACGCTCTGATGAGCAAAGCCAGAGATGCTGTTACATAACAATGCTGTGCTCACCCAAGCATTGTGTGCTCAGTGATCTGGAGAGCCTATGGCAAAGCCCCAGGGCTGAGAACAAAGGGGGAGCCACTTGGAGAAATTAGGATATATTTATGGCAAAACATTTATAATTCTTTCTAAGACTTGTATCTGTCCATTTTTCATATTTGACACAATTACCAATCCTCTTTTCTTATTTGTTACAAAACTCCACTATGGCTATTGTGGATAAAACGAATTACCAGACTGATAGCAGTTATAATTGGTATTATGTCAATCTCAGTTAAGTCATTTAGTTTTTCATTTTTGCTTCTATTTTCATGTAAAATAGCACTATACTGGGTACTCACACCTTGTATTATATTTCTCATCCTTTACATGGGAAAGATTTTTCCTTTTAATATTACTTAACTCTCTTCTTGAGGATTTCCAAGTTATCCTTTTTTTCTCTTATTTTCTAAAACAAAACTATCTTTTTTAATTTTACATACCAATCCTAGTTCCTACTCCCTCCCCTCCTTCCATCCCCTCCAGCTTTCCTTCCACCTCAACCAGCAATCTATTCCTCAGAGAGGGTAAGGCACATTGCCTTGGGGAAGGTCCAAGGCCCTCCCTACTACATATAGGCTGAGCAAGGTATCCATCCAAAGAGAACAGGATCCCAAAAAGCCAGTACA
>LOEQ01002622.1:103622-128566 GCA_001685075.1 Bramus lutescens | reverse complement strand
GGACGGTGGGGATTGAGGAAGGATAGTTGAGGGAGCATGGAAGTAGATATCTTTTCCAGGTTCTTTATGTAGGCACTTAGTACTGTGAGCTTTCCTCTTAGAACTGCTTTCATAGTGTCCCATAAGTTTGGGTATGGTGTGCATTCATTTTCATTGAATTATAGGAAGTCTTTAATTTCTTTCAATTTCTTCCTTGACCCAGGGGTGATTCAGTTGAGCACTGTTCAATTTCCATTTTGTAGGCTTTCTGAAATTAGTGTTGTTGTTGAATTCTAACTTTAAGCCATGGTGATCCAATGAGATATAGGAGGTTATTCCAATTGCATCTGTTGAGGTTTGTGTTGTGACCATGTGTGTGCTCAGTTTTAGAGAAGGCTCGATGAGGTGCTGAGAAGAAGGTATATTCTTTTGTGTTTAGGTGAAATGTCCTGTATATGTTAAGTCCATTTGTGGGTTTGTTTCTTTGAACTCAAACAGCTGAAAGTTTTGTTTTCACATTTCACAATATAAGTGAGCGCTACACTTTTTCTAATCCCACTTCTCCCCTCCAAACTATTCTGTTAGGAAAGGGGAAGCCTTGCTTGTCATGCAGCTAGAAAACACCCAGGCTCAGCACCGTGACCAACTGCTGAAACAGAACAAGAAATATAAAACCGAAAAAGAGCCTTTCCGCTCTTATCTGTCTGGCCGAGTCATGCCAGGCCGTGTGGGCACCATCATAGGGCGAGCAGGAGGTCTCATCATTGGAGGCCCGGGTATCATGGGCATGTGGCCACCCATGGGAGGCCTCATTCCAGGAGCAGGTCCCACGGGCATCAACCCAGGAGGAGAAGGACCCATCAGCGGCATCATGGCAGGGCCTCCCATGTGGGGTGCAGGCATCATGCCAGGGCAAGGAGGACCTGGGAGACTTGGGGGAGGTGGGATCATGGCCCCTGCAGAAAGAGGAGCAGAGAATGGAGCTGGAGGTATCTTTCCTTGCTGAAATGCAGCTGTTGTTTTGTCAATCAGGCTCTGGGCCTGCTCTTCCATTCATTTCTGGTAGTAGTCTTTCACATTCTCCGGTGCTTCCAACTGCTGCAGTGTGTCTTTCTCACAGATGGAGAATCATGGGTAAGATACGTATCACAGTAGTCACAATAAAACTTAGGCATGTTGCTCCCCAGGCCACGGGCTATCCGCTCCCATTTGTGTTTTGACATGTTATTTTTCTTATTTCTCTGTTAAGTTTCTGTCTGGCAGACATGTCCATTGGTGAGAGTGAGGTGTTTAAGTCTCCCACTATTAGTGTGTGGGGTTTGATGTGTGATTTATGCTTTAGTAATGTCTTTTACCTGTGATGTGTATGAAGTGTCCTTCTCCATCTCTTTTGATTGACTTTAGTTTGAAGTCTATTTTGTTAGATATTAGCATAGCTACACCCATTTGTTTCTTAGATACATTTAATTGGAAACTCTTTTCCTAACCCTTTACTCTGAGGTAATGTCTGTCTTTGAGGTTGAGGTGTGTTTCTTGTACATAACAAAATGATGGATTCCTGATTTCATATCTGTTCTGTTAACCTGTGTCTTTTTATAGGTGAATTGAGTCCATTGATATTAAGAGTTATTAATGACCAGTGATTGTTTATTCTTGTTATTTTTTGGTGGTAGAGTTTGTGTGTTTCCCTTCTCTGGGTCTGGCTAGTTTGAGGTGAGGTTAATGTTGCCTTTGTTTTTGTGGGTCCAGCTAACTTCCTTGGGTTGGAGTTTTCTTTCTAGTACTTTCTGTAATGTTGGCTTTGTGGATAGATAATATGTAAATTTGGTTTTGTCATGGAATATCTTGTTTCCTCCACCTATGGTGATTAAAAAAATTGCTGGATATAGAGCCTGGGCTTACACCCATGATCTCTTAGTTTTTGCACCATATCTGACCAGGACCTTCTGAATTTCAGAGTTCAAATTGATAAATCAGTTGTAATTCTGATAGGTCTGCCTTTATATGTTCGTTTGCCTTTTTCATTTTTATCTAAATATTCTTTCTTTATTCTGTATGTTTTGTGTGTTGATTATTATATAGTGAGGGGACTTTCTTTTCTGGTCCAGTCTATTTGGTGTTCTGTAAGCTTCTTGTACCTTTATTGGCATATCCTTTTAGACTGGGAAAGTTTTCTTCTATTATTTTGTTGAATATATTTTCTGTGCCTTTGAGTTGGACTTCTTCTCTTATCCCTATCATTCTTTAATTTGGTCTTTTCATGGTGTCCCAGACTTCCTGGATATTTTGTGTCAAGGATTTAACATTTTCTTTGACCATGAATCTAATTCCTCTATAATATCTTTAACTCCTCAGATCTCTCTTTCATCTCTTATAATCTGTTGGTTATGCTTGCATCTGTAATTCCTGTTTGTTTATACAGATTTTCCATTTCCAGAATTCCCTTGGTTTGTGCTTTCTTTATTGCCTCTATTTCAGGTTTTAAATCTTGAACTGTTTGAGCTGTTTGCTTCACTTGTTTTATTGCTTTTTTCCTTGGGTTTCTTTAGAAGATTTACTAATTTCTTTTAATTTTTTGTCTTTTCCTCTGTTTCTGTAAAGAAAAATTTCATTTCCTCTTTAAGGGTCTGTATCATCTTCATAAAGTTATACTGAAGGTCGTTTTCTATGGCACCTTCTGTGTTAGGATGTTCAGGTCTTCCTGTTGTAGGACCACTAGGTTCTGGTGTTACCATATTGGTCTTTATGTTATTGGATGTGTTCTTGTACTGCCATATGCCCATCTCTTCATCCAGTGAGTGCAGGTGGGGCCTGCGGCTTAGGTGGTCACTCTTCTTCCAGGTGAAGGTGGGTCCATGCCTCTAGCGAATACTGATAAGGCTCCTCTCCGGGGCAGTCTGGGCCAAGGGTCCAGTGATCACAGATGTGGTGGGGGATGGTAGTGGTTGTGTGAAAGCTGTTTGGGGTCTCTGGGGCTTCGAGTGTTTAATTTCTACGTAAATATCATTAGTACTTTGATGGGACTTAATTGTATATTTTGTTTATTTGTTTATTATGTTTTATCTAGAAATTTGAAGCAAATATGTATATATTTCCTTTTACACAATTTTATCTATAATTCTGAAGTTAAGTATGGAACATACAGTACAATTCCCATATTTTGATTTTCACTGAGCTTTCTTCTGAGACTAAGACAAGGAGAGACATAAGGCCAGCAATGTAAGCTCTTGGTCTTCTCTGAGAACTGACGGGATTCTGTGTTTAAAGGCCATCAATGTGCCAAAAACAACTTGCATTAGATTTCTATTGGAATCACTGCTGAAGCCATGTCTTGTATCCATGAAAATCCATCCTTAAAAGAGAAACTGCATCAGGAAAGATCACTATAGGAGGAAGCTGAAAAGGTATTAGAGGGCTAGAAGCCAAACAACTTCGCAGTACATAATAGTAGGATTTCCCAGAGGAGCAAAGTACACCTTCAGAAAAAGATCACAGTTGGGCTGTGGAAAACTAGATTATTTTCTCACAAGTCTCAATTTAGGACCTTGAGTGTGAAGGACAGGGTACTGTTTGGGTGGTGCTGGTTATTAAGGAATCAAGGATAGAAGTGTTGCAGAGCTGGTAGATAGGCCTCTTAGTGCTGATACTTTAGGGGCTTAGAAGAACGTTCGCTGAAAGCCCTCGCGGCACAGATCTTGAATGGGAGGATGCTACCCACTTGGATCTGGCATCAAGGCTGTTTGTGGTATGACCTGATAAATCTGGTAGGAAGATATCTGAGAAAGGGGCATGTCTCACATTCAGTGTTATTCTCCTAAAAAGTAAAACTACCAGCACCACATATCTGCATCTCCATCCTATTTTTCCTCCTTCTAGTTATTACTCTGGTAGATCCCTCTACAACTAGCCAGATATTGTACTATTTCCCAGGAGCCTGTACACGTTGCTTTCTATACAAAATGGATGTCCATGTGTATGGTTAGAAGCTCAGCCCAGTATGAATATTTTCTCTTGCATTTCTGTCTATCCAAGCTCTACTACTGAGGAAGGCAATGTGGCTAAGGTTCTGGGCATTTCTGGTGTGTATACCCATAACATACTGACCTTTACTTAAACCCAGATTGAACTTTAAAAGTTCTCGTTCAGCTACTTACATAGGATTATTCCCACAGCAATAAATGGGAACTGAATGAGATAGGCCAGTGCCATAGAACTTAGATTACCTTCTTAAATACCTTGTTTTATCCACTGATCCTAGTTACAACCGAGCTTGTATTTGACACTTTTTATTAATTATTGCAGACTCAAATCTTAAGACTTTGTGGAAATGAGAAAATTTAGCTCATGGTTGAAAAATCTGGCTACATGACCACTTGGATTTTCATAGTTAGGTACTTTCTGTGACAATGTAAGTCACTTGATATCTATATAATCAGGTATCCAATTCCTATGCCAAGAGTTGTTTTTATTGATGCATAATATCCCACCTTTTGATTTTCTATCAGAAGACCTGCCTCTTCTAGAACCCCAGAGATATGCACTGTGGTTCTAACCACAAACTGTTCAGCATCATTTTCTACTACAGATACCATCAACATCACCCAACCTCTGAGTTCATGTTTTAACAAGGATTCCAATGTAATCACAATCTCTTGTATTTCTGTCTTTATTAATATAATCTCATTATATTAATATATACAAGAGAAAAGATGTATGAGATATCTAGGCAATCTGTGTTATGGCAAATTGTGGCAGAATCATCAGAACTTTAGGTCTATGAGATATGTGACCCACACACATTAGCCCAGACTACATTTGTCACCTAGCCCTAATTTACTTTTTATTCTAATAAAAAGGCCATCATAGCAGTTTGAGTTCTTCGTCAGAAATATCAACTTATTCCTATGTCCTAATGTAATAGAAATATTACATAGATAACCCTTTCCCCTGCATAGTTAGAGTAAGTAGCCATAGTTACCTCTAGTGAAGGGCCTATATTTGTCATAGTAATGCAGAATACTTTTTCCTAGGTCTGTAATCACTTTTTCACTCAGTGGGTTCCATATCTCAAGCAAGTTCAGGTTAAAAAATTGAGACATATATCAATTAACCTTTTAGAGAAGCATCTGCTTTCTATTTCTCAGTTGTCTGTCTTTTATCTTTTGACTGTTGAACAGAAATGAAGCAATTATCCTTCTTGGTACCCCTTTTATTTTATTCCTAAGGATTCTGAAATCCTTTTATTAGCCCAGTTTTAACTCTCAGTCTGACCTTGGCAGCCTAATGATAGTTGTGATCTCACACCCCACCTCAGGATGGATATGCTTTTTTTGTTCTTTGGTCTTTATGTGTCCAGAATCAAACTATCGCCATTGCTTTTGTGAGATCGATCGCATAGCATCCTATCCTATTCTCAACCCTGGTGTACAGGGTCAACACTGGATCATTTCATAATTCTAGTGCTCCTGTTACCAATCCTGCCCCCACATGGCAATGATATGTTCTTTGGATATTCCCAGGGAACATTATTACCATTTTGATCATGTATAATAAATTTATTTTAGCATGTCTATCTCTAAGGCCCCTTTAGGCCCTTTTGTGTAAGAGGTCCTTCTGTCTTTGTGTTGCTTTCATTGGTTAGTAAAGAATTTGCTTAGGGCAGAATTAGGTAGGCAGGGAAGACAGAACTGAATGCTGGGAGAAGGAAAGAGTCAAGAGACACCATGGATTCTCCGCCTGAGACGGACGCTGGTTAGAATCTTGCTGGTAAGCCACTGCCACATGACAATACACAGATTAATAGATATGGGTTAAATCAAGAAGTGAGAGTTAGCCAATAAGAGGCTAGATCTAATGAGCCAAGCAGTGATTTAAATAATACAATTTCTGTGTGGTTATTTCAGGGCTAAGCTAGCTGGGCAGCCGGGACAAACAAGCAGGTCCTCTTCCAACAATTGGTGCTCCAACGTGGTCAACTAACTCCAAGTAAAACCTGAGAGGGCTTGAAAATGAACTCTAGACAAAAATAAAAAATTACAGAGTTTAACATAGCTTCTTGCTGTTTGCTGGTGGCTTGCCGCAGCTTCTCTAAAAGAGATTTTCCTGACTCAGCCGCAGCAGAAAAAAAGTGGCCATTGTCAATGCCTCTCTGTATGAACATTGCTTTTAGAGACCATTCCAAGAGCAAGTTTGTACCATGTCCTGAATCTGTTGTCAGGGTATAAAATCCCATACCATTGCTGGGCAGTGGTGGCACATGCCTTTCATCCCAGCACTCCGGAGGCAGAGGCAGTCAGATCTCTGTGAGTTTGAGGCCAGCCTGGTCTACAGAGCGAGTTCCAGGATAGCCAGGAATACAAATAGAGAAACCCTGTCTTGAAATACCAAAAACTAAAAAGATCCCATACCATTGGAGATGTCCTCAAGCAATGTCACGTTTCCCCTTTATAAAAGCAGTTCTCAACCTATGGGTCCTGACCCCATTAGGGGTGGAATGATTCTTTTATGATATCCTTCATATCAGATATTTACATTACGATTCATAACAGTAGTAAAATCACAGTTGTGAAGTGACAACAAAAGTAGTTTTATGATTGGGGTCACCACAATGTGAGGAACTGTATTAAAGGGTCACAGTGTTAGGAAGGTTGAGAACTGCTGCTTTACAATGTTATGTTTTGCCACTTGATAAATCCAACTATCCCTTTCTTGACTTTGTGTTCAAGTTGTATTTTCTCTACTTTATTCAAGGTTAGATTTTAGCTTCCAGGTACTTCAGAGTCTAGTGCAGCAGCAGAGGCTAGTGCCTCCAGGAACTTGCAACAGGAACTTTGTTGCTGGTAGTGGGTGGAATACAGGCTGTCTGGTATAAGTTGGTGTTCTGGTGGTTAAATTGCCACTATTGGTGAACTGGGATGGTGTGCCACTGGAAAAGAAATCTCTGGTGGACTTGATGTGTCAAGTGTCAGAGGTACATTTGTTTTTTATGCTGCAGATTATGAAAAATTTAGCAGCTCAAAGAAACATGTACTTATTATCCTGCTTTCTCTAAGTGAAGAGTCCGAGCATGGATTAGCTAGGTCCTTAGCTCATGGTCTCATAAGGCTATATTCAAGGTACCTGCTGAGCTGCATTCTCAGAACAGACATACTTCAAGGCTTCTCTGGTAGAAGTTTCATTTCTTTGCAACTTTGGGAAGTGACTTCTTTGTTCTTATTAACAGAGGAGTGCTCAGTGCTCTAACTTATCTTTGCACTGTTTCTAAGAGGGCTAACCTGGCAGGGTAATCCCACTAGTGTTGTCTGAGTGTAGTTTAATGGGACATACCAAGGGCACTTGTGATTACAGGCTTGGTCTGCAGAGTAGTCTGCTGGGACGGTGTGGTAACCTTAGGAAATGGGAACTTTAGGTCATTATGGCATGTTCTTTGAAGGTAGTTTCTTGAATCCTCACTAGTGGGTTTTTATAAAAGGAGCAAATCTGGGCCCACCACAGTCAACTAGCCCCTCAACCATGCTTCTGCCACTGCAAGTGATGCCATGGACAGCACACTCAGAGCAAGTCCTGTGTGCACTGTACTTTTTGTACTTTCAGCCTCTCAAATTGGGAACTAAGTAAAAGTAACTTGATTTCCTTTCTTAGTAGACTGTGCCACTTAATTCATTATAGGGATGGCAAGTGGAAAAAAGGACTAATGACCCACGCAGGACAATATCCTTCATTAAGCAATGTCATGCTTTTGTCTAGAAGTAAGTTACAGGTCCCAATGAAGCTCAAGGGAAGACCACACAGTGACAGGCACAGGGGAATTTGGGATCAGGAAAGACATTTAAGAATTCAGTTGGGTTTTCCATGTGGACAGTTACAATTGCAAATAATATTTTCTTTATATCCTCTAAAGCACAGTACCTCACATTTTTCTCCTCTTAATATTCTGACTGGAATATATAGAACTCTGTTGTGTAGGACACAGAGCTGTAGCATTGTCTGAGTTTACTGAGACAACGGAAATTCCACAAGTACTGTATAATTTTAAATTCTGTGGAAGTGGCCAGCCTGGTCTACAGAGTGAGTTTCAGAATATCCAGGGCTATACAGTGAAATCCTGTCTCAAACAAAACAAACAACAACAAAAACAAAAATAAATTGTGGAAATCATTTATATTTTAAAGGAAGTCCTCTTTTATTTGTGGCTTGTTGAATTTATTTATTTATTGGGTATACAGGCTAACATATGTGCATATGAATGTATTGGTGTGCATGCAGGTATATGGACACTAGAGGTCAATATTAAGTAGTTTCTCTGTTTTGATTTCTAAAGATTTATTTTTATTTCAAGTGCACAGGTGTTTTACCTGTATGTGTGTCTGCATACCACATTATGTATGATGTCCATGGAGGCCGAAAGATGATTCCCTGGAATTGGAGTTATATAGATGGTTGTGAACTGCTGTGGGGGTTCTAGGAATCAAACGTGTTTCCTGGAAGAGTAGCCAGTACTCTTAACAGCTGAGCCATCTCTCCAACCTCTACACCTTGTTTTGTGAAACTATATCTCTGTAGTGCTCCCAATGCACCCAATGTACCTAGAACTTACCAATCCAGCCAGACTGCCTAGCCAGTAATCTTCAGAGTGTACTTGCCTTTCCTTACTTAGTGCTGAGAGTCCAGACCTGTGTTTCTAAATCTTACTTTCACAAGGGCATTGGATATCTAACCCAGGTCCTCATACTTGTGTGGCAAGTGCTTTGCCAAATGAGCCACCCCCCCCCAGCTCTGTTAGATGTCTTTTATACTGAGAAGGAATTCAGACATAAAACCTTTGTTGAGACAGGGTCCCAACATATATTGAAAACTGGCTTTGAACTTGTAGTCTAGGATAGGCTTTGTGATTCTTCTGCCATAGCCACTCAAGTGCTAGGAGTTCATGTGTGGACCACCAGTTGCCACTTGAAATTAATAAGAAAATTTTCTCTCCTCCACTAAAAAAATTTCAAAAACAGATCAAATACAGTGGCACAATCCTTTTGGAACACAACCATCTACTAAGAAAATAGCACAGGAAAAATGACAGCCCCACATGCAATTTCACCAGCAAAGCTATGTGAGGAGCTGAGACTTGAAACCCACCCCACACCCCACACATAGGGGGATGTTTGTTATCATGTCAGGGTTACAACTTGTGCATTATTCTACAGCTCCCAATGCACCTAGCCAGTCTGCTTTCTTTTCTCCATCTTATCAAACCTACTCAATTTGCTTCAAATAGAAACTCCAGTATTTTTATCTGATTTTATCAGGACTACTGGATCAATGTGCCTATTCTATTCATTTTAAATCAAAAGTCCACCACAGTGACTTTCTAAAGGAATAGATCTGAATCCTTCCTAAGCTGGAAATAAACTGCTTCTGGAAGGGTTCTCTATTATTTCACCTGTGGATTGCACATTGCTACTTACTATGTCTGTGGGAAGCCAAATTGTTTTCCCAAGGTAGAGTTTCTTTGCAGATTGGCACTACAGAAGGGTTACTGAACTCTTCTGGGGTTGAGTCTATGTAGTTTGCAATTCTTCTACTTCTATTTTGTGTGTTATAGTTTTGTCATCCTGGAGTAACCATTTTTTTCCCTTTTTGGTTTTTTTGATACAAGGTAGTTCTTTGTGTAACAGCACTGGCTGTCCCGGAACTCACTCTGTAGACTAGGATGGCCTCAAATTCACAGAGATCCACCTGCCTCTGCCTCCTGAGTGCTGGGATTAAAGGTGTGCTTATACCGTGGCCAACCTGGATAGTCTTAAGAAGTGCTTAGATGATTAATAAAGCATACATTTTGATATGCATTTGAAAGCATTTCTGGAAATGGTTAGATTATCATGGCTCTGACCTAATGAGTACATTAATCCTCTAATAATGGATAATTTAATGGAATCACTGGGAGGTAGGACCTAGTTGGACCTAATGGTCACTGGGGTATACCTTTTGATGCTGTTTTTTGTCCTGGCCCCTTTTTGCATTCAGTGGCTCTGAATAACACATATCTGATCCCATATGGGTCTGCCTGCTCCTCTTGCACAAGGTAATGCACAAATTGATCGATTATCAATTGAAGATGTGTTGAAGGCCTCAGAATTTCATAAACATCATGCCAATAGCAAAGGTTTTAATAAAGAGTTTTCTATTACATGGCAACATGCTAAGGAGATTATAAGGAAATGTCCTACTTGCTCTTTCTATAACCAAACACCACTACCTGCAGGGAGTAACCTAAAGGGTACTCAAAGGAATGAAATCTGGCAGGCAGATGTATTTCACTTTACAGAATTTGGGAAATTAAAATATGTATACCACACCATTGACACTTAATCAGGCTCTCAATGGGCAGTTCCTTGAGCTAAAAAAAAAGCTGATTCAGTAATCACACATTTATTAGAAGTTATGGTTATCATGGATATACCCACACAAATAAAGACAGATAATGTTCCAGCATATGTTTCTAAGAAAATTAAACATTTTTTGCTTATTATAACATAAAGCATATTACAGGTATATCAAACAATCCTTCAGGTCAGGCAGTTATAGAAAGGTTAAATCAAACTATAAAAGATATGTTAAACAAATAGAAATGGATGGAAAATACCCCTAGAAATGACTGAATAATGCTTTATTAAGCTTGAACTTCCTTAATGCTAATAAGAAAGGAACAATGGCAGCAGAGAGACACTGAATAATAGAAAAAACTTCTGAATTAAATCAGCTGGTGTATTTCAAGGATGTGTTGACCTCACAATGGAAACCAGGAGATGTGCTAAGTTGGGGAAGGGGTTTTACTCTTGTTTCTATGGGAGAAGAAAAGCTATGTATACCATCAAAATTAATAAAGATTTGGTTTGAAAAAGAGAAACCTCTTGAGAAAAAGAAATGACAGCTCATCCACAGAGGTGACATTCATACAGGTGGTATGGAAACCTCATAAGAGTTGGGGCAGGTTCTGTTCTTGTCTTTGCAGGAAAATACTCATCTTCAAATAGTCGAGAGACACCATCTAGATGCCCAAAGAAGAAAAGATAGCTATCCAGAAAGAATCAACACGCAAAGAGAAATTTGACTTATGACGCTGTATCATCTGAATGGTAAAATTTGATTATCTGAACATGTATCTCTAGTTAAATAACAGAGCTGTTTTTGGAGTTGGATAGTGGCTATCCTTCTCTAAATCCATACATCTTGTTAAAAGTAAAATTCAGAGTTTCTGTCTCATGTTAGGAACCATTTGGTATGACACAGAATGAAGAAAGAATTTAGGAAAAGTTTTACTTTTTTCTATACCTATTTTTGTCTTTATTATACCTTTCATTGAGTATATGTCTATATAAATAATTTTTAAGTTTTATACAAATGACAATGAATTTTCCTGCAGTAATCTTTGAGTTTTCCAGGAAGAAGATGGGACCCAAAACAACAATTCCACCTGGTTGATATGAT
The DNA here is from genome assembly GCA_001685075.1 of Bramus lutescens. Taxonomy (NCBI): domain Eukaryota; kingdom Metazoa; phylum Chordata; class Mammalia; order Rodentia; family Cricetidae; genus Bramus; species Bramus lutescens. Next base: position 117,106 of record LOEQ01002622.1, on the reverse strand, counting down.
GTCATGATGTTGGCAGCACTACTTTAAGACTGGTTTTGGGTACCATCTGCTCAAAATGATTCCAACTTGGTTAGCTGAAATGGTGCACCTTCTTACAACATTCTGGCCAGAACTTCAAATAAGCACTTCAGAAAAACCCTAACGAGTACTCAGAAACCATTTGCAATTATACCAGACAGTACTCTTGAAACTCAATCATCATTTTACTTTTACAGGATCCCATAGAAAGAACATTGCCCCCATGACAGCTAGAAAGTAATTCTAGAAGACGATGTACCCTCTCCCAACAAAGTTTGTCCTCAGGGTTAGGGACATCAATTAGGGGTTCATTATAATTGGTATAGGGTTGGGGGTTAGGGTGGAAATTATGTAGGCACAGGGATCTCTTTGGCAAAAAAAGGGAAATTGGATGGGATAATAGGTGGATTAGTGTGACCTTACTCACACTAATTATAATAGTAATAGAGTGAATCCTTGTGAGCTATTATTTATAGGCAATTTACAATGGTATAGATTCTTGTATATTGATACAAATTCAAATTATATTGAATATGCTCCTATTTCTGTTTGCAATATTTGTACACCTAGGCAGTTATTTTGTCATATTGTATACATATATGCTTCTACTTCTGCTTAAGACATTTTGTATATTGATATAACTTTAGAATATATTTATCATATTGCACTATACATTTCTACCTCTGATCAAGACACTTATACATTGATTAAATTTTGAGGTCATTGTCTTCATTTGTTGCACAGTTGTTTAAAGATTGTTTAATATTTTAATATGAAGTCTTAGTCTTTAAGTTATATAGGTATTAAGTATTACAGATCTATAGTCATCCATGTTTATCATACTTATAGTTAGACTAATCAGGTTCTTAGATACATTAGAGGTTGTATTCTGCATAGACAGGTAATCTTCAACCACGTCAAAGAACTGTAGAATATGGCATTTAAATAACTTAGGGTTCTGTTGACGTGAAACACAATTGCTTCTGGCAGCACTGATCTATTCCCAAGAGAATGTTGAACACCAAAGACTTGGAGCCTGTTTTCTTCTTGGCAAAACTGGCCTTTGGGCAAGGAACTGCTCATGCCTTATCTACTGACAAAATGCAGAATGTCCGGACAGGACAATAAGGATACAAGAAAAAACGCTGCCAAACCTTGCCAAGACAGGGTAAAATGGTTATGAAAATTTTCCTGCCTTTGAAAATGATCTGTCAGTTACTCTAGGCTTTAGCCAAAGTTGGTTGTTCCAACATTGCAAATGAGACTTTGGGTGATTGCCCAGGAAGCCAGTTGTCTCTGTCATTTATTACACATTTTGGAAGTTGCTTGATTTTTACTTCCTATCTACTCAAGTAATAGTATTTCCCTTCTCATGCCTTCGACAGGGCTGAAGACTACATAGTCATTGTTACTTTCCTCTCATGGCCAAGCTATTTCTAACATAAGACTTAGACTCCTTAGAACAGGGTAATTATTGAAACATATACCATATGTTCCTTGCTTGATATTGTTTATGCTGGTTATAATTCTAATTTTTATATTAATATTTGTTCTTATTGTATATAGTTTGTATTAGGCTTAGAACTCGTTTAGTTAAACAAAAAGGGGAAGGTACTATGGGAACTCCTTCAGTCAGTAGTCTTTAAGATACTAGCCCACTTGGGCATGGCCTCTTATACTATAAATGCCGACATAAAGGCATGCATGCACTCTCTCTCTCTCTCTGCTGCTGCTGAAGCTGGATTTGGTTCCTGTTCACCATTCATGCAGAGGACTGTGATCTGTGAGTCTACCCCTAAATAAATGACCCTTTGACAGACTCAATTGTGAGCTAGTGTGGAATTATTTTATAGCATCCATCTTTAGCCTCTTTTTTCAGATGTTTGATCACAGACAAACAGAGAAACAAGCAAAAAACTGACATAGTTTCCTTTGTTGTTAATCTCTTCTGGCAAAGGAAAATATTTTATTCACAGAAAGAAGCTGAAATTACTGTTTATAGTTACCCCTCCAAAGATTAAGGGGTCTTTAGTTCTGTTTAGATGGCTAATATAGTTTCAGAGAAGTTTCTGTGGAGAAGTAGAGAATTGATTTATAATGCTTCCAATTTAAAATTATCTCATGAGCTGTCAGTCTACTAGTTAAATTAGTGGGGGGAGATTTCAATGAATAAGAATACTTTAAGTATGAAACCATCCCAGAACTAGAGTTAACAAATATTTAAATCAATCTTATAGATTACACATCATGTCAAACACTCTACAAAAATTTGTTGACATTTATTTTGAAACTTTTTTCACAAAGTCATTTTAATAGTAGATGTAATTAAATGTTCTGTAATAATGTGTGTGTGTGTGTGTGTGTGTGTGTGTGTGTGTGCGCGCGTGCGCTACAGACCTATAATCTCAACACCCATGAGGCAGAGGCAGGAGAGTCACTGCAAGTTTGATGTCAGACCATGCTATATAGTAAGTTTTGAGGCCAGCCAGGGCCACAGACTCTCTCAAAAATAATCCCAAAAGCTTTTATGTAAAACAGATGGCAGCATTTTATACATTTATAACACAAAATGTATAGAATATAATGTGGTAAATAGTGTTGGAGAGCTAATATCTAGACTACTTAGAAAAATATTTGATAATGAAAATGAAATGTCTTCTGGATCTTGGTTCAGAAAGTTGAAAAGTGAAAAGTGATTTGACAATTCATGTCAATGCAATGTCATAAGCAAAATTATAAAGCAGAGATCAATGATCTGAGGGGATAAAAGGGGGGCAGTGGGAGGGCAGTCCAACCCCAGTCACACTGAGTTCTGAAACAAAGCTGTATCGGGATAGTGGGGCCAGAACAAGATATTCTAGAGTTAGGTGTTCTTTATAACTTTGTCTTTAAAAATATTTTATTTTTGTTGTTGTTACTATAAACCGAACCCAGAGCCTTATGTTTGCTAGGCAAATACTTTGCCATTGAGCTAGATCCCCATAGTTACTATTTATATGGAAGTGTTGCTAAGCAGCTAAATCTAGAATTTAGTCATGAGCTAGACAAAGGGGGTGGGGGAGGGGCTGCATTTCTTTGTTCTATGAGGCTACAACTACAATCTTCTGTTGACTGATAGGGGTCACACAAACCATCTGACAGAAAGGGCCATGGCAATGATTGTTTTCTGCTGCTAGGTCATTTATACAGTTTGACTCTATGTGTAAGTTGGTACCTAGAATGGTCTATTGGATAATATGACATTTCTTAATTTTTGCTTTTCTTACCTTTTAAATATGTGAGTGACGTAAACACAGCTAGGTTGTAGAGGGTAGAGGGTGGGGAAATCAAGCATTGTAGTTTGTCTGGAACTGAGGGCATACCTATAATGGCAAACTGACTGCCATAATAATAAAGGTAAAAATTAATCTCTGGGATAAACACTTCTCCACTGACACTGCAATGAAAAAGTCAGATAGAATAAAGGTGAGTATTGCATGGGTTCAGATAGGCTTAAAAAGTCAAAGTCCTAAAAACCATTTCTATCTTTGAATTTTTACTATCGAGAATCACACATTCAACCTGCCAACTCCTATTTGACACAATCTTAGTATCAGTATGAGTGGGGACTTTACAGAACGCCCTCTGGTAGTTGTATTATTTTCTTTTTAAAAACCACACATCATGATCAACTAAATTAATGCCAGAACTCTCTAAATGAATTGGCCCAGGTCATCAGGCTTTCAAACAAGTGCCTACCTAAATGGTAGACAGGGCATGGCATGCTGAGGTGTTAGAGAAGGGAGAAAGGCACGTATGTCTGGAGGAATTTGGAATAGTGGGAAAGTTACATAATATGTGAAGGAATAAGCTTGATAGTCTGACAATGTTGAAGAATACAGGCAATTGTGGCTGCACTTTGCATCGTCAATAGTAGGGTGATATTGGTTTTGTCCCTGTAGTTCTAGGAAGGACAGCAAAGAGTTTTCTGTAATGGTTGTATTTCTTTTCCTCTTGCTGCCTTCTCGAAAGCTATGCTCCAGGAAAAGGATTGGTGGGATGAAGGTTTACATTCTATCTCTGCCTGGGGGACCAGCCTCCAGCAGCAAAGGGAGGTCCACAGAGTTGGTAAATACTAGATTATTTTTTTTATCTGAGGAGGTTAGCAAAAAAGACACTCATACACTCTCTTGATGGTTTCCTTCTTTATTCTTAATTCTGTTTTCTATACTTTCTTTTCTTATCTCCATCCAGAATTGTCCCTCTGTCTCCCTTGATGTTTTCCTTCTCTTTCTAACTCTCTTGATTTTCTCCTCCCAACTCTCTCATTCTTGATGTTTTCCTTCTAACTCATTTTAACTCTATCTTTATTCTTTCCCTTACAGCTTATTTACCCTAGGAAAATCTTTCAGGCAATATAAATATTACAATGTAGTTACCTTTTGTTTTTCAAGTCAATTATCACAATGAATACAAGTACAAAACATGTTTTCCATATCCCTTACATGATTAAACATATTAGGTATTATAGGTGTAAAACAAATTATCCCAAGAGCCCAAGTACACTCATACCTAAGCAACTTGTTACAAATTAACTGTGTAGGTAAGCAAGGTATTCTTCTCAGTCAGGTCTTTTATTGGCAGGCTGCATTTTGCAGTTACAAAGAAAAGACCAATTATTTTACCAATTATTTTGAAAGCCAATCTTATAAAAAAATCTTAAAGGAATTACAAACCTAAACTTTTATACAGGAAAAAGAATTAAAACTTTAAACATTTAGGATGTAATAGTTTTTTTATATCAGGAGATTGAGGGCAGAAATGGGTGTAAAGAATTAATCATCACCTTTGATCAATAACAAACCCTATCAAGGAAAGTACATCAGCTATTAATAATTGGATTGTTTTGTTCTTATTCCTTTGCCTTAAAGAGTTCCTCACTCAACTATGTGTCTTTCTAAAACTTCAGATTGTCTTCTTGGGTTTTTCACCTCAAAGCTGTTATCAGAACATCTGACCTAACCTGAAGTTATTATAAAGCTTTGTTTCAGCTAATGATGCACACCAAAACATGTCACTGCATCTGCATCTTTCAACATTTAGGTTAAAAGAATTTGAGCTAGCTGGGCTACTGGGACTCAATTGTTTTTCCTAATCACTAACCTAAGCCACAGTCTATATGACTACTCAGTAGAAACTAATGTGTTCTAGCTGTGTGACTCTTCCTTGTTTATATATTTTATCATTAAAACTCTATCTAAACTAGCATTATTATTATTATCAATTAGACAATACACTTAAAAAGAAATCTTCATAATAATCATAGGTAAAAATGCCCCAAAGAACAGGGTATTTCCATGAGATAAACACACTACATGACAGGCGGTGGGTTTCTCCCCATACCCATTCATACCATGTCAGACACTAGAGAAAGATGGCAGTGGCAAACATGTGAAGGCACAGCAGAAGCGAAAGACATTCTGGAGTCTGTGGTCTAGGTCCCTTGACTGTCTGAGACTTACCCATCAGGGTTAGTTATTCCTCCTGCTGGGCTGACACCAACCTCAATTGCCACCTGCTCCTCTGACAAAGTCACTGGCAACATTGCTCATCATCCTTCTCCATAGCTCTTTTCCTTTACTGGCTCTTCTGACTCAACATCCTCCCATTCACAACATTTCCCACTCCATAGGAGCCCTCTCAGCAAGAGAGATAGAGAAAATGAATCTAGAAGCAACAATTTCATCCAGAGATCTCTGATATTTTGGTTTAATCTATAATTTTTGTCAGACTGGGCATGGTGATGCATACCTTTAATTACAGTACCACTCAGGAGCCAGAGGCAGAAGGATCTCTAAGTTCGATTCTACCCTGGTCTATAAAGCAAATTTCAGAACAGCTAGGGCTAAACAGAGAAACCCTGTAAAAAAAATTTCAGTTGCCTTGTGTGTGGTTGGCATCTTGTTAAATAATACTTTTCAAAGATTCCGGTCAAATGGATCCAGGATATTTTCAGACTGAAACAAATCTGTATTTATGTGTTAAATCTAGGACAGACTGAAAAAAAAACTTTTATACTTAATGTGCATTTGGTTAGTGATTTAACTTTACTGTGATATCCATGAGATGAGAATGGATTTTCTCCACATGAACTACATGAGCAGGAAGATTCAGAACATTATGGAGATTTGAATATAGTATCTATGAGAATAAACAAGGCATCAAAGGGTTTGGATGTACACTGATTTAATGTCTCTATTCCTTGGACTGGGAAGGCAGAACACATCATTTCAGTTAAGATTGTACACTCACTTTAAAAAATTTTGATAATTGTGTTGTTTAGGGATAGCTTTTGTAATAACTTCAATGAAGGAATAAAGAATTTGACAGGATCTCTGTAGTTTTCCCCCTATGATGTGTATTATAAATGAGTATTTTAGTTACATTTCTGTCACTGTAACATAATACCCAACTAATAAAACTTATAAGGAGAAATGATTTCTTTTAGGTCAGTGTTTTCTATGTTACAACCCATGATGAGTCCATGACCAGTCTCTGATGGTCAGACCAGATGGGAATGGTGAGACATGAAAGGCAGAATAAGTCTACATTCATTCCAAGTTGGGGAGTGCAAATGATAGGAAGCAGACATGCCAGGCTTCCATAGCTCCCTTGAAGGCACATCTCAGTGAGCCAGAGACCATCCTTCTAACTCGGCCCCACCTTCAGGAGGGTCACACCATCTAATGTCACCTGCATATGATCAGGGCTTTAGACATAGACCTCTAGGCATGCTCAACATAGAAACTGTAGTTGTAGGGCATTAAAGCATTAAAGATTTTGATATGTAGTGGTTGAAGAACTGGAACCGGTAGGCCAGGCTCAAATGGATCAGGGACAAAGGTAAAGACTGAGAGAAACGAGACAGAGTGAAAGGCAAAAAGTGCTCAAGTTCTCTCTTAGCTTAAGGGATATGTATCAAAGTAAGGTAGCGATAGAGAGATTAGAATTGCAAGTTCCTTAGGATGTAAGGTGTGTGTGTGTGTGTGTGTGTGTGTGTGTGTGTTAGAAAGAGACGTGGTGGGGTGGGAAAGATTATAGCTGTGACTGAGTCATTAAAAACTGATTTGAGTGTGTGTGTTGTTCACTTGCTGAGATTAGTCAAGGTTCAAATTTTTGGTGAAGAATGATTTTATCAGTCCGGAGCTGACATCTTACAAATTTGTGCAAGAGTGATAAAGTAGTTGATGAGAAAAGGAAAGACTGGTGTAATCAGCTGTAGAATGAATTGTGGACAGGCAATGTGGGATTCCCCTCAGTATGCTGTGAATAGGTTTTATTACCATTGGTTAATAAAGAAGCCGATTTGGCCTATGACAGGGCAGTATATAGCTAGGCAAGAAAACCAAACTGAATCCAAGGAGAAATAGGGCAGAGTCAGGCAGATGTTATGAGGCTACCTAAGAAGCAAGATGTGAGGTAACAAACCACAAGCTTTGTGGTAAAATATAAAATAATAGAGATGGGTTAATTTAAGATGTAACAGCTATCTAGGAATACACATGATCCACCCGTCAAACAGTGTTGTAATTAGTATAGTTTCTGTGTGATTATTCGGGTCTGGGGGGCCAGGAAGAAAAAGTGCAGTCTCTGTTTACAGACAAGAGAAAAGGAGCCTTGACTCTGAACCATATGGTATATGAAGCTTCTGAGGACCGAGTTGTAGTGAACCTTCATGGAGCAGTAACTTCTCTTAAAACTCAAGTTTAATCAGGTATGCAGAGGTGGGAGCACTTTTCTTAAAGAGGTTGGGAATAAAGTGTTTCTCTGAATCTCTCCTTCTTCCCCCAACTTCATACAGTTCTTCCCTCCTTTTCTCCTTACCCTTTTGCTTCTTCTTCTTTTCCTCTGTCATCAAAGGAAGACTCTAGAAAACATAAAAAAATGTATGGAGGTACAGCAAAAGTTGAATCAACCAGGATGCTTACATAAGTGAGGATAGATTTGAATTTGGGAGGTGATTGGCATTTGGTTAGGCATTTTTATTTTCCAGATCTACTTAGGCAAGTTTTATCATATCAGCATGATTAAAGATGCCTTAAGAACCTGCGAAGACTGGTGCATAGCTGTAATCTCATCACTTCAGAGACTGGTAGCGGCTACTAGTTGAATTTAGGCTGGACTACATAGAAATTTTGAAGCCACCTTTGGCTATATAATAAGTGTGTGCATCAAAAACCCCAATCCGAACTGCTATGAGAAACTATGTCCTGAAGCTGGGGAGATGGCTTGATTATTAAAGTGCTTGCCACTCAAGCATGCATTCCTAAGCTTGAACCCTCTCCACCCATGAAGAACCCAGGCATGGGAAGGATGTACTTGTAATTTCGGTGTTAGGGAGGAAGGCAAGGGCTTGCTCATTAGCAAATCTAGAAGAATCAGTGAGATTCGAGTTTTCAGAGTTAAGACCCTGTCACAGAAAGTAGGGTGGAGAGTGACTTAAGGCGCCTAACATAGACATAATGTGCATCAGCTTGTACACGTGGACACACATGCACACACATACACACACACACGCACAAACACGCACAATGTCCTTATACCAACTATTGTTTGTATTTTTATAGAAAACCAGAAGTGAAATAAAAATTTTGATCCTGAGTCATGTATAAGATGAAGAGCCTTGTTTAAGAAAGCAGACACAGAATTACAAGTGGGAAAATACGTATGAAGGAGAGCATTTACTTGGTATGGTTTATAAATTCAAAAAGTCAACAGCACCACAAGTATAGTGGAATTGGATCCTCCTCAACATTTATATTGATCTGGGAACATCTTTGCTTTCTGTATTGTCTCATGTTTTATTTACCTGTTTTAGGTGGGCCTCGCTGTGTCACAAGAGCTGACCTTCAACTCATGAAACCTCCCTCCTTAGGTTCCATCTACAAGTGTTGTGACATTTATTAATAGGTTTAGTTATTGATTTCCAATCTCTTCCTTTATGAGAACTACTTCATTGTATTTTCTACTGAGGGAGCTAAAAAGCATTTCTCATTCTACTATAATAAATATTTGTTCTGTATTTCTGATAGTTTAGAAAAAACTTGCCTCTCTAGAACATATTATTGGTAATGTGATAAATACATATATTACCCAATTTCAGAAATTCTGTCTTTGTTTATGAGGTATATTTGTATTAAGTATATTGTGGACCTTCTTTAGGTTGTTTCGGGTTGTCTGCAATGAGGACCCTGGAGCGTGAACCTTGTTAACTTCAGATCAGTCTGGTTTGCTTCAGTGGGTATTATAAATGGCCGTCTCCTTTTCTAGTTTTCACCTAGGTGTTACAAATGAATGGCTTCTCCTATGAAATCAAACCCATCAGGCACTCCAGCACATTTGAACACCTAGTTTATACATTAAATAATGACAAGACACAATGTCAACCTATGATGTGTGGTTTAACAGAGAAGAGAATGCCATACCAACACTTTGGACTTGAAGATCCCAAGAAGCCATCTGTGAAGCAAAATTCTGGAAAATTGTGGAATGACACATGGTTTCTGGAGCTGGCTGTCGTAGTAGACTATGGTTTCTTCACTTACTCTCAACGCAACTTGTCAAAGGTACAAGAGGATGTGGTTCTCATTGTTTACATGGTGGATTCCATGTACAGGCAGCTGGATACCTACGTGACTTTGATGGGCATTGAGATTTGGAATCGAGGAAACGTCTTTCCAATGGAGAACATACATCAGGTCTTAGAAGATTTTTCTCAGTGGAAACAAGTCAGTCTTTCTCAGGTACCTCATGATGCAGCCCATATTTTCATTAGAAGCTCACTTATAAGTGTGCTTGGTATAGCTTATGTTGCAGGAATATGTCATCCTCCTCTTGACTGTGGGGTGGAAAATTTCCAAGGAGACTCCTGGTCTCTTTTTGCCAACACTGTGGCCCATGAGTTAGGTCATAATTTCGGTATGCAGCATGATGAAGAATCCTGTTCTTGTGGGGAAAGAGGTTGTGTCATGAGTACTTTCAGAGTACCAGCAGAGAGATTCACCAACTGCAGCTATAGCGATTTTATGAAGACTACTTTAAACCAAGGAACTTGTCTGCACAATCATCCAAGACCAGGGGCAGTTTTTCTGGTGAAGCGCTGCGGGAATGGTATGGTTGAAACAGAAGAGGAGTGTGACTGTGGATCTATACATGAGTGTGAGCAAGATCCCTGTTGTTTGTTGAACTGTAAACTGAGGCCTGGGGCTGCATGTGCTTTTGGACTTTGTTGCAAAGACTGCAAACTCATGCTATCAGGGGAACTCTGTAGACCAAAAGTCAATGAATGTGACCTTCCAGAATGGTGCAATGGAACATCCCACCAGTGCCCAGAAGATAGCTATGTACAGAATGGGGTCTCCTGTGGTGTCAGTGCCTACTGCTATCAAAAGCAGTGTAATAACCATGACCAACAATGCAGGGAGATTTTTGGCAAAGGTGCAAGAAGTGCATCTCATAACTGTTACAAAGAAATGAACTCACAGGGAAACAGATTTGGCCACTGTGGCACAAATGGCACAGAATACCTAAAATGTAGAATGTCAGATATATTTTGTGGGAAAGTCCAGTGTGCAAACGTGGAAGACATTCTCCATCTCCAGACTCATTCTGTTTTGCAGAAGATTTATGCCAATGGTGACAGCTGCTGGAGTACTGACCATCATTTGGGGATGGGTGTACCTGATGTTGGTGAAGTGAAAGATGGCACCACCTGTGGAACAGAAAAGATCTGCATACACAAGAAGTGTATCAGCCTGCCCGTCCTTTCAAATTTCTGTCTTCCTGAGACGTAATAGGAAGGGGATATGTAATAACAAACATCACTGCCATTGTGACTATGGGTGGTCTATGCCTTTCTGCCTGCACAAGGGCTATGGAGGAAGTATTGACAGTGGTCCAACATCTCCAAAAAGAAGAGTCAATATTATGGAATTGCCAATAATTTTGACTATTTTGTTTCTTATAACTTGTCTGTTAATAGCTGGACTTTATATACTATATCATTGGTCCCAAAGAGACTAAGGCTTGTTCACCTGGTCAAGAGATTATCTAACTTAACATCTTATATATTAAGTTTGGCAACAAAAATATAATTATATATGTGAATCTAAGCATATTTTGAAAGTTTATAGAAAGATGAGTGTACCTTCCCCTTCATCAGTATCAGAAATATTGTCAACAGATACAGGTAATTCTTAATGTGTTCTTGTCTGTTGTTTATTATATTAAATAGCAAATAAAACTTATTGACAAATGATAATATCTGACCCACCCAACTGCTTGAATTTAGTTGACAAACAAAAGCAAAGAGGGAATCTTTGTTAACTGTTGTTTCTTTCATTAAAAATTCATGACCTTGTTTCCCACGTGTCCAATGGCCTGGCTTGTCTATTTTCTTTGCTGTTATCTGGCAGTTTAGGAACCCTTTTGGAGTCTTTCTGTGAATATATATAAATCCCATGGAAGAGGATTGTTTTATATGTTTTGTTCATTATCTTTTTCTGCACAGTGCCCAATTCAAACAGACATCTGAATGAAGAGGAATATTAATTGCATAAAATATTAAATTAGTAGAAAAAGGATGCCTGTTTACTCATTTTGGAGATGTAACCCTGGCCCTCTGTTCAAACCTACTAGAGTTTTTGTTTAGATTTCAACAGTGAATGCTCACCACGTTTATTTATAATGCTGCTGTGTGTATCAGGGTTCCTGACACATCATCATCGTCTTTGCTGTCTGCCTTCCAGTCAGCATTCTGGTCTTCGGAGCCCTTACTAGAACTGGTCCCTCACCTCTACTACTTCTAGGCTTTCTGTAGTCTGCTTTCCCAGATCGTTCAACACGATGCTCTTAAATGAATTGCAAATGCTCCGAACCACCTGTCATGTTTAGTCTTGGCAAGAACACACTCTTCACAGCAATTTTCTCTGTTATATTTCTGTTTATGTATCAAAATACCGGCAACAAAAAACAGTGAGCAATGCTTTGCTTTTTGCTCATTGCTTTAGGTGACTTACCCAGCAATTGTTTGCTTCCATGATTTCTTGGCCCAGGGCAAAGCAGAGCAACATGGTGGGGAGCATGTGGAGGAGAGCACATCACCACCTTGCAGCTGGAAGCAAAGGGAGAGGAAGGGGAGGAGGCTGGAGAGCTCAATATGCCCTTTAGGGAAAGCCCTCAATGACATATATCTTCCTTTTGGTGCCACTTTCTAAAGGTTCTATCTTCCAACCGAGCCAGAGACAGGTAACTAAGTCTTTATCACACGCCCTTTTTGAGACAGTTAGGCTCCAAACCATAACAAGTCTTCAAGTCAAGAACAATTTCCTAGGTGCCTTGTTAGTGTAGTAGGTAGCGCATCAGTGTCTCATAAGATCAGCTGTACTCCAATTTTAGATCACTTGCGAGAGTGTCCTACTACAAAAGCCAGAGTCTCTGCATTTCTTCACCTCTGAGGCCCCAACTATCATTGCACCGAACTCCCACATTGGTAGTTCCTCAATCTATGGCCAAACTGCTACAGTGCCCTGCCTTTGGGAACATGCCAACTACCACATACTCCAGCCTCCTCTTCTATGGAAACAGATGGTCATTAGAGCCTATCTATGTTTCAACAACATGGCGCTGTTATGGGTATCTGACATGAGCCAAGATGGCTAATGCTGTACTTTAAGAGGTTCTAAATCAGCACAAAATCAGATCACATCTGGGCCTTGAGGCCAGAGGTAAGGACCTTTGCTTTTGCCAGCCTGCCTATGTGTGTCTGTAGGCAGGTGTGTCCATCTCCATCCAGCCTGTGTGCTTCCCTATATGTGTACCTATGTCTGAGTGCTGCAAGCGTGTGTTGGTGCATGCCTAGTGTCTGCCAGCAGCTGTCTGCCTACTGGCAAATGTACTTGAAAGGAAAAATATACCTCTTATACCTCAAGTTCCTAAAAATCTCTTCAATCTCCTGGTCTTCAGTGACCTTCCTACTTTTCTGGCAGCAGAGTTTGTACTTTAAAGGCCTCATCAAAAGTTACAGTGCCTCAAACCTGGCTACAGCAGAACCTGCACAATCTCGACAAGTGAGCTCACAAAGCATCCTGCCCTCTGATAAGGAATGAAGTGTTTCTGCCCAAAGAAAAAGCCAAAGGGAAGCCCATGGGACATGTGGTGTGACTTCCTGACATACGAAGTGGCCTAGAGGTCTGCTCAGTGGGTAGCCAGATCTCAGCTGTCAGGCCAGCCCACAGCACTGCCACTGGTGTCTGGAAGGGAATGGCACCATGGATTCCAGTCACACAAATTCCAAAGTTCGTATACTAAACTGTAACCCTCAGTGTCTCAGAATGGGATCATACTTAGAAACAGGATTTTAAATGGAAAAGTTAAGATGGGTGCTCTGAGAAGGCCCTAATACAACATGATGGATATGCTTATTATAT
>LOEQ01002622.1:81460-95650 GCA_001685075.1 Bramus lutescens | reverse complement strand
TGGTCTACAAGAGCTAGTTCCAGGACAGGCTCCAAAGCTATAGAGAAACCCTGTGTCAAAAAAACCAAAACAACAACAACAACAACAACAAAAACCCACAGCCCAACAACCCAGGAATTGGGACTGAATGCGGGATAGAAGGATAGAAAAATTTTGCTCTCCAGAAGGGCCTGCTCATTCGTCTAGGATCACCTATATTTAGAGTTCCTAATTATGAGAGAAACAAAATTATACTTGCCCATAGAATTGGGTTCATACCTCTGTGCTAGGCTTCCTTTGTGATCTGTCTATGGCACATTTTGCCAGTGTCATCATTCTATGTTTCATTCTCTAGTCTCCAATTTAAATGCTCCTGTTACTCCTGATGCTATTCTTTTCTCTGAATACAAGCTCCTATTTCCTATTTTTGGCCTTCTTACATATTAAACTTTTTCACTTAAACACTGTACTTCATTAGGGAATAAAGGCAAGTTACACACCCACCTGCCACTGCACATTTTACTACCATTTCTTGAACTCATTTAGTGACTTTTCTTTTACTGCCTTATGCGTTTCCTTTGAAGATGTGTACTCAGATAGAAAGAGCGATATTCTCAGTACAGAATTATGGTTTAATCCCAGTCTGCAAGAACCATTGTGGGATTTTTTTTCTTTGCTTCCCAAACCTCATTAGTAACTTCTTGATTTCTTTTTTCTTTTTAAAAATATTTTTATTGATTTCTTGAGAATTTCAGAGAATTTTGATCCTTTCCCCATTTCTAGTTGACCTCTTATCTTTTGGCATCCCAGTATTATTTATTTGTATCTTTTTCCCCTAATTTTAATTGCCTCATGATCATTTTATTCCCTTATCCTACCAAAATATGTGGAGGAATGTTACAAGTAAGACACTCAATCTGATTGAGCTTTAAGTATAAACATAATTTTAAAATTTTCATTTTAGAGCTGGGCAGTGGTGGTACATGCCTTTAATCCCAGCACCCAGGAGGAAAAGGCAGGTGGATCTCTGAGTTTGAGGCCAACCTGGTCTATGAACTAAGTTCCAGGACAGCCAGAGATACCCAGAGATACCCTGTCTTGTAAAACCAACCCCCCCACCAAAAACAAAACAAAACAACCACCCCTATAAAAAATGAAAAAAATTTTCACTTCATTGACTCATTTAAACAGAGTTTAAGAAGCTATTATCACTTACTTTTAGAGATGGAGAAACAGAGTTTGGAGATGTTAGATTATTTCTCTAAGCCAGACAAGTAGAAGAGACGAAATGAAAGCTGAGGTCAGCATGGTTGGCATCATCGTCTGCTTTCTTCCCATACTTCATGTTCACTTTGGGTGAACAAATTAGAGGTCTTTGTGTCAATGTTTGGGAGCAGAGGTAAAAGAGGTATAGATACCCAATGTCACCCTCAGCAAACTGAAGGGCTCCCTAGAATTTTAAGGGGCCAAACCAGTATTCATGACTGATGATGATGATGAAAACCAATTTCAAGGATAGTAGGTACAATAGCAGAGTTGACAGTTTTACTAAAGATATTTTAATTCAGGCTTATGATGAGGACTAGGAAATAACACACTCAGAAGTAAATAAGGCACAGTGGAGAGTACATCTGTGGGCTTCTCAATAACGTGTGCTCATTGCTTTTGCAGTAATGATAGATGAGATTTATGTGGAGTTTGAAGTTATCTTACTATGATGTGGCTGTAGAGGGGTAACTGACAGGATTACAATTGACAGAGTAGGGGTGTAGTCCTACAAACATAAAGGAGGGTAGGATATGCTTCTATAGACAAAGTTACATTTAGTTTGAGAGTCTCAGGCAATTTCTAGACAAAGGAATGAGGCCATGCCCCGGGCCATATACATTGGGGTCTTAAGCTTAGGCCATTGCCAATTTTACATACAATATTTATGCAGAAAAGAAACATTAACTATATGTCAGCAACTTTTGCAGCAAGTGTTAATTGTGATAGAATCCTTGCTCAGCTGGTAAGAGGTTTTAATCAGACTCTGATATGATGCTCCTTCTCCTCCCATGTCTCATGGGTTCCTTGTCTTTCCACCCTGTCTCATTCCTATAGAATTCACCTCTGACTTGCTTTTTTAAATAAGCAGCAGTTGCTGGCTTGATTTTTAGCTGTAAGGTTGAATACCTTTATGCTGACTATGCTTTCTTTAATTCTCTAACCCTCTTGTCTGTCACCCTACTCATTTCCTGGTTCCTAAGGCTTTTACAGTTTTGATCCCTGAAAGTTCCTTCATCCTCTGTTTGGAATGTCCTATCTTAAAAGTCAAGATGGCTGGAAAAGTCACATTTTAAGTCCTGCAATCATCTTGTCAAAAAGAAATGATTTTTAGAGGATTTTTCTTGAGCAAGCCTATAATTTAATTATCCTTTCTCTGTATCTTTGTATGTATACACATTTCTCAAGTTAGATAAGCCTGCTACCAGACACAAACCAGGAATATATACATCTTTTTTGAAGTTAAGTAAGCATCTTGTCAGCTATAATCCAGAGAATCTTTTCCTTAAGGTACTGGGAAACAAAGACCTCTGATGTAAATTTCAAGGAAGATGGTGCCCCTATTTTCCTGTCACGTGTGTTAACGTAGGTGCCTTGTTTTAATCAGTGAACACTTGCTTAACAGAGAGATAGAGAAGCTGTATCATTGAACTGTGCCTATATCACACAAATGGTACCAATTTCTTGCCCAAATATGTTCGCCTGCGATGCCTTTCCCAGTGTGGTTTGAGGCTCATAAGATTAAAATCCTCCTTCTGTTCCTCTCTATTTTACATTTGTGGATATTTTGAGATTTTATTTAAAATATCAATAGTATCAATCTAATTATGAGCCACAACTTTATTATCCTCTCTCTCCGTGCCCTCCTTCCCACATGCTTTCCCACCGTAGGCAAGCGTTGTACCTTATTCATGGCACCTCAGTATCTGCCTTGGGAATCGGGCGAGGTGACGGAAAACGCCGGTTGGTGCGGAGAACCACCACTCCCAGCATCCTCCGCGCTCCCCGTGCCCGCGGTTTCCTCTTCCGGTCTGGCGGCTGAGGAAACTGTAAACGCTATGCTGGGGACGCGGCGCGGGGCTTGATTCACCTTCACCTGCGCCGGGCACCAGCTGACCCCGGGCTTCCGCCCGGAGAGCAATCGGCCATGAACGGACGGGTGGATTATTTAGTCACGGAGGAAGAGATCAACCTGACGAGAGGACCCTCGGGTAGGCGCGGGACGTGGAGGGAGTCATTGCTGAGCTCGTTGGTTTTGCGGAGCCGGGTGTACCTGGCTGGAGAGCAGGCCGGCCCGACCAAGTCGCTTCCACGAACGCTGTCGGGCACCAAGAGTCCATTGGCATCCTTTGTTAGCTAGATAACGGCCACAACCTAATCGAGTTATCACAGCCATTTATGGCCAGGAAGGGCTTTTCCCCCCTGCTAGCATCAATAGAAAAGTCTAGACAAACGCCCCTTTTAGTCAGCCTGAAGTAGACGCCACATCCGTTATTCAGTTGCCCGCCTCATCCTTGTTTCTATGAGCGCCCGTGCAGGTAAAAACGAGAGCAATAAACGGCGTAGTTTTCTGAGTGCACAGCAATTTCCCGGGTGCTAGGGTCCCTGTCTGCACTTCTGGGAAATTAATTTACAGTGTCAACTGGAATTCTAAAGCAGGAGGAGACCTGTTACAGAAGTTTCCAGAGCTAGTGCCACCCCAGAATTACTTGGGCCTTTTTGTTTTTTACTTTTTTAAAAATAAACATATTAAAATGAAAATGCTATTTTCTAGCTCCATTAAGGATTTGGATTCGGTATGGATTAAACTTTTTTTTTAATACTTCATGCAGTTCTGACAGGAAAATTCCTACTCAGTCTTCCTGTGCGATCTCCCTCATTGATTCTCATGGTTGGCCTGGCCTTTGATGTCACCCCATAGTGCCACTGTCTCCCTTGGACCTTGTTGTTTTCTTTATGGCAGCCACATTTTAGGTTTAGGGTTAACCACTTATGGCCAGGTTTTTATCCAACACCTTACCAGCTGTTTTTGTTTGTTTGTTTGCCCGGTTGGTTTTAATTTATTGGCAGAGAAACTTAACTGATGGATGCTATAGTTTCTTCTCTGTAGAATGGAGATGGTTATGAAATGCAGTGTTCCACACATCCCATGTGTTAGAGTAAAGACAGTGACTCCCTGGAAAATGCTTAAAACATCGTCTTGACATATGGTTAGCAATGTGTATTGGCTACTATGGTTATCACTAGTGAATGAATGGCTAGATTGACCCCTATAAGTTCTGATAAATATTGTATTCCAAGAGTTGAGTAAATCCTTGCTTACTATGAATTTCCATTCTCCTTAGAATAGCCTGCCAACTTTTCTCATCTAAAAGTTTGCAATAGCGTAACCACTGCTGATAGATTGATTATTCTGTATAAAGCACAACTTTCAGAATTAGTCATGACTTTTTGTCTTCCTGGTATTGGAAATTGGAAGTTGGCCTTATTTATAGGAGTAACTCATTGCTAATCTTTGTGGTTTATGCAGAAGCTCTGTCCTGGTTGATTCTATTCTATTTATTTATTTATTTATTTATTTATTTATTTATTTATTTATTTATTTATTTATTTANTTTATTTATTCATTCATTCATTCATTCATTCATTCATTCATTCATTCATTTATTGCCAACTTGGCAGAAGCTAGAGTTATCTGGGTAGAGGAGCCTCAGCCTCAGTTGAGAAAATGCCTCTATCAGATTGCCTGTAGGCAAGCCTGTGGGGTATTTTCTTGATTGAGAATTGATGTGGGAGGGTCCAGCTCATTGTGGGCAAGTGGTCCTGGATTGTAAGAAAGCAGCCTGAGCAAGTCCTGAGGAGCAAGCCACTCAGCAGCATCACTTCAGTTCCTGCCTCCAGGCTCCTACCTTGAGTTCCTGCCCTGACTTCTCTTCTTGGTGGACTGTTGTTACCTGAAAGAATAAGATTAAATAAATCCTCTCACCCCTTAGTTTCTTGTGTCACCATGTTTTGTCATAGCAGTAGAAACCTAAGATAAGCTCAGAAACTTTTGCTCAAAGGCTTTTCAATATGTCTTGTATTTAATTTTCTTATTTTATACAATTCTTTTCTCAATATTTATTGACTTTTAAGACTAATATGGTAGGTACTGCCAATAGTTTAGGATGGGTCTTTCCACTTGAAATAACCTGATCAAGAAGATCCCTTATTTGTTTGTTCATGACTAATCTCTTAGTTGATTCCAGATCCAGTAAAATTGAAAATCAAGATTAGCCATCATAGTGATGTAAATCGTTGAACTTCCTAGGAAAAAGTAATTACAAATTTAGGATTGAGTTTGGTAAAAACAATCATTGGTTCAGTAAATAAGGAAAAAAAGGTTAAGTAAATAAGGAAAGGTACCAAGTTCCTGCATAGCAATTCCCAGAGCTAGTTCCTGGTCTGTGGCACTGTTGTTCGCAGTTTTCATGGTGACATCTTGAAGATACACAGGGAAGAAGTCAGCAATTACCACTAAAATCCGGGTAATTTTGGTAGTACCATAGGAGTCTTTCTTTCTTCAGGAGAAATATGAGAAGCCTCTGATGCTCAGTATACAGTTCTGTTTATAGGCAGCATTGTCTGGTTTAACTGGGTTAATGTGCGTATATTACTTCTTTGTGCCAGAATAGTGTCAGACAAGAATCCTGAATATTTGCAGCTTTGTAAGGCAAATGAACCTACTTAAAAAACAGACAAACAAACCCACAATCATGGGAAAACCACAACAATGAAATGAGTGTCTAAGGAGTGAAAGGGAAATGGTGTGTAGTGTGGCCTTTGCCCTGTGCTTACTTCCTTATCATTGTAAGGAATGTCGTGGCAGTCTTTGATTTCAGAAGGCTGTTCTGCTTCTGTTCTTGGGCTCATTCCTCATGTTATTTTAAATAATTTATGTCATTTTAAAAAGATTTAAAAATTTTTATCTACATGAGTGCTTTTCCTGCATTAGTATGTATACCATGTGTGTGCCTGATATTCATAGAAACCAGAGGAGGGTGCTAAAAACCCTGGAACTAGAATTAGTGATTGTGAGCTATATGAGTAGGTAGTGGGAAATGAACCCAGGTCCTCTGCAAGAGCAGCAAATGCTTTTAACTGCAGAGCTATCTCTCTATGCCAGTTTTTGATTAGCTAGTGATCTAAATAATTGTCAGAGGCAATAGCCATCATCTCAAATATGTTCAAAGGTTGAACAGTTCTTTTATCCTCTAAGTACAACTTTGTTGTACTTGAAGGGTTTCACTTTTTCCTATATCAAATTTAGAGATCTTAAAGTTGTCAAGGTTAATTACTTTAAACAGTATGATAAGACTAATCTAATTTTTATTCCCTGTACCAGAGATTGAGCACAAAGGTTCTACTGCAACTGAGTAATAGAGACTTCCAGTATTCCTACATAAGGGCTCAGTGGGTTTCAGCAAGTTACTCCCAGTCTACCATCTTTAGAGAGGGAAGAAGAGACACTCCAATTCCTTACATTCTTCAGAGTCCTTTCAAAGGAAGGAATAGACAGTTAACACAACACTTTTATAAAGAATAATTAAGGAAGTACCTTTCTGGTAGAGTCATAATTACTATGTATTTTGTACTTGTCTTTTATATTTTGCCCTGGCTCTGTGAGTCTCTGTTTATAGTCACATAGGCTTATTTAGTTCTTATAGAACCCCTTGGTGGTAGGTATTTAATCTACACTATTTGAGGAGTTATCTGAGGGAAGTTGAAGACTTGCCCAAGATCTAAGGCCAGTAAGATTCAGAAGATTCTACTCTCTAGGTCTGTTGAGTCTACTGTACTAGATATTTCCTCCTATCACAGTACCTAAGAAGTTGATTGCTAACCTTTCCCCTGGCTTTTTTGTTATAGCATGCCTTATTTCCTAGAGGGATTTGATGTGTGCAAAAAGGATTAGAAAATCCATTGTGGAAAGTTTTTAGATTTTCTGTTGGTAGATCTGCAGGCATATCAAGGTGAGAACTTGAAAACAGAACATTACATCTGAGTACTTATGATTTTTCAGTCATGTTCTTCCCCTAACCACTGTCTGCAATTGTTGCTAACAGTTTCCTGATTTGTTCCTTCCTGCATCTGATAAATAGACTGGAGACCATAGTGTTATATCTTTGCTCTGTTTTCTCTGGCTGTAGGAAGTTTAGCCATTATGGAATTTACAGTGCAATAGAGACATAGTATTCACATGCAGAGGGTTAAGTCTCATTGCATAGGTTCATGTGCTTAAAGACTGTGAGAGTATGTATGTAGCAAGAAGGCAAAGAAAGAGGGATGCCTGGAAGAGCATGCCAGCCTGACCATGTGTTGCTTTTCCCATTACTGCGGCAAAATACCGACAGAAACAATTTAAGGAAGGAAGGGTATATTTTGGTTTATAGTTTGAGGGCAGCATCCGCCATGGCAGGAAAGGCCCAACAGCAGGAACTTGAGGTAGCTGGTCACACTCCCTCCACAGTGAGGAGGGGGAGAGAGGAGTACCAGTGTTCTGCTCATTTTTCCCCCTTTTTGTTCAGTCTAGATCCCAGACTATTGAGTGGTTCTTCCTCCATTCAGAAAAAGTCTTCCTTTTTATTAAGGTTTCCAGGAATACTCTCAAATATGGTCAGAAGTTTGCTTCTAATGTGATTTTCAAGTACAATCAACAGTAGTTAAATCACCCCAGACTGGAAAGGGTCAAAGGATGAAGCTATGGGCCTTTCTTATAGTTTAAAGAGGGTTAAACTTGGTGGCTTTAAAGAAAGGACAGGTTTTAGTGACAGGATTGGGGCAAAGATAGCTTTAGCCATAATAACAAAGAGAAATTAAAAATATGTATTTCTAAGAGATGAGTGAAAAATAAACCAGTCTGGATATAGAAGAAGTTTTGCTTAGGAGATTCAAGAGAGAAGTTGCTAAGGTAAGCAGAGATTGAATTGTAGAGGATATTCAGTGTAACTGTGGAATCAACCTTTCCCTTAGACTCCATCTTAATACCTTCCTCTTCTTATTCACTGGTTAAGACAGCCTAAGAATCATCTCTGAAAGTTTTCTTAACCCAGGCTAGAAGCCGCCTTATTAGCAATATTGTATGAGTTATAGATCACCTTCCATGTATTGTATAAGCCCCCTGTTCAATAATGAACAAGTAGAATGGCTATCTCCATTTTACAGATGATGAAACCTTGGCTTCTATTGTCACACAACTCTCTGAGGGCAGATTTGGACTGTGAATTAAAATCCAGACAGTACTTTAGGCTGGGCAATTATTGCTTTTTTGGGGAGGGCAGGAGGCTTGTATTTTGCCTCTGAACTTACTCTGAAGAATTCTTTTTTTTTTTTTTAAGAATGTATATTTCACTGGGTATGGTAGTGCATGCCTTTAATCCCAACACTTGGGAGGCAGAGGCAGGCAGATCTTTGTGAGTTCAAATCCAGTCTACATAATGAATTTTGGGCTAGTCAGTGCAATGTAGTGAGACCTTGTCTAAACAACACAATTTTTAGAAAAAGAACATATATTTTATTTTTTGTTTTCTGAGAGCTTTATTTAGTTCCTGACACAAAGTGGTCAGTAAGTGCAATTGCCTGACTTCAGTGGAGTCCATTTCCCCAAATTCACCAGGTACTGTACCTTAACTCTGTTGGCCTGAGTTTGCATTTACCTGGGTACAGGTCAGGCAGCAGTTTGAAATGCTCTGTAGTTTTTCTTGATGTCCAGGTAGCCAGACATGAGGGGAGATGAGTTCTGAGCTCTCCTTAGGTGACAGGTACGTGGCATGATGCAAGACAGCCAGTTTTATGCCTTTATAATGTTAATACTGCACCAGGAATTTCTAAGCACTTTACTCCTACTACCACCACCACCACTACTACTACTACTACTACTACTACTACTACTACTACTACTACTACTACTACTACTACTACTACTACTACTACTACTACTACTACTACTAATAATAATAATCTTACTTAAAGTGCTTAAATGATGCCTGCCCTTATAACTGCTCTGTCTTGAATAAACTCTAGTGGGGCAAGAGCTACTGGCTTGTACCCTTAGAAATGAGGCCTCGAACACTGGAAACAGAAAAGGGGAGTGGTATTCAAGGAATCCTGGGAGGTTCCGTGGGCGTGGCTTCCCTGTCATATTTAGCAGCAGGCTTACTGGTTTTCTACCTTTTATGGTTTTTATGCCCCTTCTTTGAAATGTTCCACGAGCCTTAGTATGTATCAATAGGGACTGGGCACCCAGTAGTTGATTGCATTTTAACCAGAAACACCAGTGCACGTGTCAGTGTGGATTGGAGAAATCTTATGGAACTCCACCCCTCCCTGAAGAGCCATAAGCAATTTGATAACTGCTGAGAGAGGGAGAATTAGTCTTTCCTAGGGAGGAGCCTCTTGAGGTTTCTGGTCTTGTAGCCGTTCAGTCCCAAAGAAACACACAGAGGCTTGTATTAATTATAAACTGGTTGGCCTATTAGCTCAGGCTTCTTATTAACTCTTATATCTTACATTAACCCATGATTCTTGTCTATGTTAGCCACATGGCTTTGTACCTTTTATCAGTGAGGTATTCTCATCTTGCTTCCTCTGTGTCTTGGTAACAAGTGTAGAATGAGCCTTTCCTCTTCTCAGAATTCTCCTATTCTGGTGGCCCCGCCTATACTTCCTACCTGACTACTGGCCAATCAGCATTTTCTGAAACTAATAGAAGTGACAAATCTTTACAGGGTACAAGACCATTGTCCCACAGCATCCCCCCCCCTTTGTTTCCAAAACAATCACTCTGAATCTAATCTCCTTTGTTTAGCTTTTTTCCTGACCATTATTCATAACAACTTGTAGCCAACACTATAAACAAAGATAAACATCCATAATCCATTTTTTGGGAATGTAGGCATAGTTTTCTAGGCTACTTCCTGCTGATTGGGGGTGCTGACAATCTTATGGGGACCTAAAGAAAATTTAGGATTATGGTCAAGTCCTGACTGGAATATTCAGTGAGGCTTGATCATGTCAATGTTTCTTCAATTTTTCTTTCTTTTTTTTTTTTTTAAGAAAACCAGTCAAGTCTTACTTTTTATTCTTTTTATCTTTGCTCTTAACCCATTTGGGACCTTACGTGTGCTGAGCCTGAATTAATTACACTCTTCAACTTCAGAGGAAACTGGTGTCATAATGTCCTTTTCTGGCTTTATTGAGATGTAATGGCATAATGTATCCTTCTCTCTTATAGGTATCTACTGCAGTGTATCTTTACATATCCTTAAACATGTGTGCCCTTTTGTAAATAGGTAATAAAATTTGTATGTGTGTGTTCTTACTTACCTGAATAACATTTCAGAATTCTATTCATGTTACTTTGTACATGATTATTAAATTATTCTAATTTTTAACTTTTTATCTACTCTAACTTCCATCACTGTCACTTCTACTCTAGTACATTGTGTTTTGCAATGAATATATTCCTGTGTTTTTTTTGTTTGTTTGTTTTTTGATGGGATGATCACGTTTGCCCTAGCTGGGATGTTTTTGAAATTAAAAGGTGAATGTTAATAATACTAGGGTTATAGGTGTATACCAAGATTCCCAAGAAACCAGAGTATGTGCCCACTCTGCTTACAAAATATTTTTTCTTGGATGCTGCTAATAGCTGATATATACTAAATAACTTATTAATTTATCCCCTTTAGTTGTTCTCAGCTGATAACCTGTTCTAGTTGATCGATACATGTGCTAGATAATTACTACAGATTTTAAATATTACTCTTGCTAAAAAAAATCTTCAGGCTGGAGAGATGGCTCAGTGTTTAAGAGCACTGACTACTCTTCCGAAGGTCCTGCGTTCAGTTCCCAGCAACCACATGATGGCTCACAACCATCTGTAATGAGATCTGGTGCCCTCTTCTGGCCTGCAGGCATACATGTAGACAGAATTCCGAGAATACTGTATACATAATAAATAGATTTTTAAAAAAATCTCTCTTTTATCTTTGTGTGTGTGCATGTTCTCTCTTTCTCTCTGTGTTTTGCCTGTATGTATGTATGTGTGCCACATGCAAGCTTGGTGCCTTCAGCAGTCAGAAGAGGGCTTCTGGAACTGGAGTTGTGAATGGTGGTTTCTGGAACACAAACCAGGTCCTCTGGAAAAGCAACCAGTCCTTTTAATCACTGAGCCATTGTTCCAGCTCCCTAAAAGCTGGTTTTGAAGGGGATTTCTAGGAAATAAACTACAAGCATACTTACTTTCAGTGAATTTGAGTTCTAATCAAGTGTTTTATACTTACAGATGGGTAGACTTTTTAATCCCTGTGTTTTCTTATTTTTAAAAGAATTTTCATGTCTACATCATATAATCCTTGCCCCATCAGACTCTTAATCAGAAATTTAACAGTCACTAGTTTATTGACAGAAACTCTTAGTGCCTTTCTCCAGTCTAACAATTACTGTGTTTTACAAAGAAATTTTGTTACTGGAATCTTAACAGTTACCTTTGATGGAGAGATGGTAGAATTTGTAATATTTATTTTATAAAAAAGACAGCAAATCAGTTAAACTGATTTCTTTGGTCCACATCCAGTAATTTACAGAGTTGAACTTGAAATTTTTTTTTTTTTTGGTTTATGCAATATCTAAAAGGGACAGGGAAAAGAATACATTTGTTTATGGTTAAAGTCAGAACTGAACAGTTAATACAGTTTAGCTTTCTGTCTTCAAAGGTCAGTGATTTTTATTGAATAAATAGACAAGGAATTATGTAAATAAATAGGGTTAAGATTTTATCTGTTTATTGGTAGGTGCTGCATATTGCCCAGCATGCTAAACAAGTGCTCTATCACTGAGCAGTACTCCAGCCCCAAGTATGAACTGTAATGTCATTTCTTACTGCTGTGCTAACTGCCATTAATTCCTGCGAAGTTTTAAGGTATAGATGAATTCATTTTTGTAAATATGGTTGAAGAAAAAAGTCTTCAGTTAATCTAAGAGTTCTCATTTTAAGTGGTTTAGTTCACTTAAACATAAATAGCAATGTGGTAAATAAGTGTACCACTATGATGTGGTATTGGGGTGAATAGTGGACTGCACTTTCAAATAATCTATCTCAGAAAGGTTTCTTTTACCACATTTTAGATGCTTTCCTATAGCTTTAAATAACCCGTAGCAAAGTCCGTTTGGCAAATCACCGTGTTTCACTAGGCCACTCAACACTTGTTCCTCATTCCCAAGATCTTCAAAGATAGTAGCTGTTTGGTGAGAGACTCAAACCATAGTGAAAATGTTGAATTTCACTGGAATATTTTTCTCTGGTTTGTTTCAGCATTGAGAGAAACTGGTTGGACTCAGCCCCTTGCTCAAACCTGTTACTTTTTAAGTCTTTATGAATTCAGCCTTTCCTGATCTGGTTTCTGCTACCTTACCAGTCTCTCCCCGATTAACCTACAATCATGAATTTAAATTAAGGGAATTATGTAAAAAATAAATAGGTAATTTAGAGTTCCTGTTTTTCCTACCCTACCCTTCAGGGATATGAAAACAGTCTTCTAGAAGTAGCTCTTTGTGTTGTGTATCATAAACCCCCCCAAACAAATGCAAGCAAAACAACAACAAAGCAACCTCACACACCTATCTGGTAGCAGAGACTCCATGTACAGGGTATGCTATTTAAATCATAAACTTCCTGATTTTTCCTTGTCGGTTATGTTATTAAATTTTGGATTGACTTGATAGTGCTGTGTTAGTACGTTGAGTCTTAGCTTCATTTTAACCATGGAAAGAGCTTTAGAAAAAGTCTACATATATCTCTTCAGTGGTACATTTTCTACTGAGATAATTACAAGACTGATGACTGGCTTTTCCATCTCATTGCACCAACACATTTTTGTTTTTTAAATTGTTTCCAACTGTCTTCCTTCTCTTTGTACTGTGTCACCACAGAATTATCACTTTAGTTACATAGAGAAGAGAGATTCCTTTTTCTCTCTTATTTCATTTCTCTCTTTTCCTTTCTCTCTCCTCTTTTTCCTTTTTTGCATAAGTTTTAAAAATCTCCTCAAAGAAATCAGATAATTTCTGTAGGGCAAAATCCTTGTCACAGCTTGGTAGTTGGTTCATGAAAATAAAATTTTAGTTAACCAGCTAACTTGTTTGCCTTCTATATTTATCATAATGAGGATACTTGGATATATTTGAGATAAATTTGGAAATATACCATATATTATTATTTTGGGTAGACAAAATATTGTACAGCAGATCTCTACATATTCTGTAACTGAAATATTTTACTGTTGTAAACTAATTAAACTCAGAGAAACAAAGAATAGAATGGTGGTTACCAGGGACTAGAAGGAGGGAAGTACCCAACTGCTAATTGGTAAGAAATTATTTTCTACAGTGAGTAAACTTGACTCTCACTGTGCGCAGGTATGTACTTGATGTAGAAAGAAAAGAGTGAATTTGGTGACTTGATTCTCCTGTAAAGCAGCAGTTGCTTTTCTAGTTCTGAGGTTTCTGCTAACAACAGTTTCACCACTCTCCTACCCAGTACAAAATAGAAAAAGATAAACTACCAAGATTGCTTCTTCCAAAACACCAACATGTACAGGTGTTCCCAAATCTTGACAGAAGAAGCGTGAAGAAAAGGCTTCAGTTAGAAATCATTTTCTCACTAAATGGTATAAAAACAAAGCTTATTTTTATGAGCACAGCTAACTCTGTTACATTAATATAGAAATATCAGGATTTGAGTCATCTGAATGTCAAGCAGGAGCACTACATCTTACAAGACTCACCATTCCTATCCCTCAAGTTATGTCTAGCTCAATATATTTGACCAGTCATTTTGATCACTGTGTATGTACTTTTAGTACTGCTTGGTTCAAATCAGCAGCCTAGGTACTTTGGCCTTTGTTGATAATGACTTACTGACTTTGCTAATGACTGTGTTAGCTACCTCACAGTCTGAATTGTCAGCCTCTCCCCACTAGACCATTTTTTCTCTCCTTTCTTCTCCTCTAATCTTTGTTATTCACCCCCATCTCCTTCACTCCTCCATGATTTTTCTCAGGGCTGGGCTTCAACATCGTCGGTGGGACAGATCAACAGTATGTCTCCAACGACAGTGGCATCTAC
>LOEQ01002622.1:63206-75837 GCA_001685075.1 Bramus lutescens | reverse complement strand
CTTTATTTATTAACCAATGAAAGCAACACATGAACAGAAGAACCTCCTACACCAACATAGTAAATGGATTATTCTTGATAAATGAAACAGACTTAATTAGAGATTAGGGGAAAGGAACAGCGAGAGAATATAAAAATTGGAGGAAGAAGATAAAAGGGAAAGAGCAAACTGCCTTCAGTAATCTCACAAAGGATGAAGCAAAGGAATCTGCTGAGGTGAATCAGGATTAGGCTAATGGAAAAATGTGCAACAAGATATTGATGAGTATTTATTAATGAGTTTGCTTGATGAATAGAAGGGTCTTAAGGATAAGCTATAGCAACTAACTTACATCAGTGTACAGAATGCGACTATGCATTTCTCTGGGGATATTCAACTGAATGATGGCAAGGAATGTAGATACAGTGTATTCCCAGGACTGGAAAGATGTCAGGAAGTCAGGATAAGAGACTCCAGTAATTTATGAGGTGCTTTGTTGAAATTAAAGCCAAAATCCTAGATGGATAAAATCAACTAAAATATGAAGAGGTTAAAAGCACTGATAACAGGAAAGAGGAAATCTAATGGAGGAATAAAACTATGAAGAGTAGAAATTGTGCTCAGGATTTTTAGAGTTGGATATATTATATGTCTAATATGTCTAGTTTCAATTGGTAACTAAAGAAATAATTGAAACTATTCAGTCTGTAAAATGAAAGTATTCGTAGTTTCACATATCAAAGATACTAGCAAGACTCAAGAGTAGAAGGAACAATATAAATCTGTTAGAGAAAGAAGACATTAGATTTTGATGGGGCTGGTGGTTCAAGACAACACTGAGATGGATTTCTGTAGGGTAAGTAGACTCTTTTCTGTGTATTCTCATTATTGCCGCCTCTGACGACTCTGTCTCACCTACTGCGAACAGGAGGTTTATCCACTTAACTATGTTTCTCAAGCTCCTTGTCCACTTCTCAGTAACTTAGATCTGATCAGAACATGTGCATAAGATTCCCCAATGAATTTTTCCTAGACTCCCAACAAATGAGAACTCTGCACAAACTTCATCTGTCTCTGTGTCCTTTTGACCCACTCACTCTAACACCTAACCTAAGTCTGTGATGAGAATGATGGGGAGAGTAGAAATGTCAATAGCTTCACCTAAGGGACAAGTCAGAGTGGAAAAATAGAAACATTCAAAAAACACTGAAATGCAAGGGAACTTCTTCATTCCATTATTTAAGATCTCTAGTCCTAGCTTCTACACGCATGATCTCTCTGTATGTCAGTTACTGCATCAACAAAAGTCAATATAAACATGTGGTCAAACTCACAGGGTAACTGCAGGAATTAAATACAAAGCACAGAATCTACTAAATGTACTAATACCCTTACTGCTAGTGCTGTTAGCAGTGACGGTAACATGTATAAAAATATGTAGTCTTGCACAAAGTTGGATGCGTTGAGTTGCTGAATGCACTATAGGTACCACTTGTGACCCCTGATACCAAAAAGAATATGAGAGCCTCACATTTGTCACCTCTGTGTAGTAGGAATGACCTACATTGAAGTGAATAGTAAAGTTCTGTATTGTTACAGAAATACTTTGTAAATTTGAGGGCAGGACTATACATGGAACGAATGGAATTTTTTTCACAATAAAATAAGCCCACTAGAATAGGCTAGAGCAGATTTACACAATATCAAAATAAATTTGGGGACATAGAATTAGGTTTCCAGGGCTGAAGCTAAGAATGTTGAGGATTAGAAATATAAAGGATAGGGGATAACTTAGAAGATTCCTCATGTAGCAATATAGAAACAAATATCCACAGGTGGTATGCTAACACAGTGACAGGAGCCAATACTTCCAAACAAGATAAGCACAGAAGCTCAAAAGGAAGAGAAACAAATCTGTTTAAATCCAGACTCACTCCAGATGGTCCATGGATCCTAAGTTACAGGGAAACGTAACTTTGAAAATGAAGAAACTTCCTCCTGAGTGTTCAGTAACTTAGCCCATACTCCTAGCTCTTGGGATTTTCCCTGAAAGTTTAGTTTTATTTTCAATAAATAAAGGTTTGATTGCCTGCATATATGTAAATTGTTCACTTAAGAGACTTAGTCCTTTGCCTTTCTTACTTCTCTTTCTTGCTGTTTTTGAAAGGTAAATGGCCAAGACCTAAAGAACCTGCTACACCAGGATGCTGTAGACCTTTTTCGTAATGCAGGATATGCTGTGTCCCTGAGAGTACAGCATAGGGTAGGTATCATTTGCAGCCAGATATGGAACAGTAGGCTTTCTCACTGCACTTGTGAATAAGCTTGTGGATGTAATTTTCAAAGTCTGTTTATTTTTTCTTTTGCTATTACTGGTTTGTAGGGTTTGTCTAGCATATACAAGAGTCCTCTGGCATCAGTAAAAAGAAGTATATAGCACTATACTTATAACCCAGGTCCTACAATTTAAAAAAAAAATAAAAGTTTAATCAATTCAAAATGGAAAAACAGTAGAATCACTTTTACCTTTTCTTAGGGAAAGCACAACTTGTGTACCTTCGAAAACTCTTGTTTATGACTGCAAAGGTTATGTTTTCTGTCTCCCATTATAAGGCTTCTCTTTCCATGACCACATTGACTGAGACCCCAGTGTAACTTGAAGGGCAGCTCTTAAGAAAAGGGAAATGGAATTGAGAATCCTTACATCTGTGCTCTCTCTCTCTCTCTCTCTCTCTCTTTCTCTCTCTCTCTCTCTCTCTCTCTTTTATTTCTTTTTTTTGGGGGGGTTATTAACGCAGGGTTTCTTTGTGTAGCCTTGGCTGTCCTGGAACTTACTCTGTAGATCAAGTTGGCCTTAAACTCACAGAGATCCTGAGTGCTGGGATTGAAGGTGTGTGCCACAACCAATCTACATCTGCTGCTTATTTCCCTGGTGTTTTATAATTTGGATGATACGAAAGTCGTCTGAGTTCTTCCCACAGCAGCAAGAATTTCTGAGTTTATCTATAACCCAAGTTCAGTGTGCCTATGATTTTTTTAAAAATTGGTGTATTCTCTGCTAAGAAGCCAAGTGAGCATTCAGAGACTGAAGATTAAAAAGATTAAAAAAGAACTGGAGAAAGCAGAAGCTAACTTGAACTACATGGTGAGACTCTGTCTTAAAGAAAACAAAAACTAAAGAAAAGAAAAATAAGAAAGGCAAAACATGAAGCTATCCAAGAAACAACCAGAGTTGCAAACAGAATGTGGGTATGATAGACTCAAAAATCATGTTGAGAGACAGTATTGGTCAGCATCTGCTTTTGCCATGGCTCGTCTCTGTTTCTAAAACATGGGAGAATTCATGTAGGCATATAAATGATAGGCATATATTTCAGATATGATAAGGATTCCTTTTGAAGGTATCTGGGAATTTATTTTCAGTGTTCACGTCAGGAAACATCCGTAAATAACTTATAATACAACAAGCTCTATTGGTCAAAAATTCACCTAACCCTGAAAACCATGTCTATAAGTGAGCATGTCTTCTCAGGAAGAAATAAGTGGTAGAGTAAGTACAGAAGATAGTTTGTGCAGTCTTGCTTTTCATTTGAAGGGTTTAGGTTTCATGGGCTGTAAGTGCTTAAGTCTAACTGAAGTAAGATGGTATTGTAGTTATTGCAAGTTAAAAAATTGTTATTAAGAGTGGCCACCCCTGTAAAACAGGACTGGAATGAAGAAAGACAATCTAGCTATAAAAGGAAATTCTTGAGGGAATAGGAGCTGATAATGACTAGGATATAGTTTATTTATCTCTTGAGTCTTTAATGTCTACTCCACATAGATTCTACCTTTATCTATGACTAGCATTGCAAGCTTAGGCATGAATGACAAGACTCCATCTCAGGAGCAAGAGGGTAACTTGGATGCTGTAAAGCATTTCCAAGTAATGACATTGCAGCTGTGTTGCTACTGTCTGGATCTGCTCTTACTGTATTCTAATGACTGATATTCCAGAAAGAAGTCTTCCTTCCTTTCCCTCAACCTGACCAGCAGTATCCAGATGTCCTGATTGATCACAGGCTTCATCTCATCCCTTCATTTTCCTAATAGGAAGCATACATAGTAATAGAGGCATTATAGAAACAGATATGGTTTACTTTATCCTTTGAGGTCCCATTAAGTCAGTGCCAAGCAAGGTTAAATGCTTTACTATCAGAACTGTTTTCTTCCCAGAGTATCCGTGAAAGTGATACATCTGCTAGGATAAGAGCTCTTGCTAGGCTGTGTGGGGTCTATAGCTTTGGGTGGTATAGACTACATCTCCAGGTAATTGTCAACATGGATCTTTTAGTTGTGGCATACACAGTAGTCAGAGTTAATATTTCTCCTTCCTTTTCAGTTACCAGTGCAGAATGGACCTGTAGTACATCGAGGTGAAGGAGAACCAAATGGTATTCCTGTAGCTATGGTGCTGCTACCAGTGTTTGCCCTCACCATGGTCGCAGTTTGGGCCTTCGTGAGATACCAAAAACAGCTTTGAAATACTTGCTGTCTTCCAGTGTGTCCAATGAACTTTTTCTCTTACTTGCCTTCCCTACCATTCTCCCATATCCTTTCTTCTCTAGCCAACACATGATTTAAAATGACTGGTTACCACCCAAAACCTTGCTGTTCAAACTTGCCAAGACTTCAAATTCTAGTCGGAGAGGAAAAGTTTTATTTGAAGAAAAACTGGGGGGAGGGAGGGGAAAGCCTTGCTAAGAATGAATGAGAAGTTACATATTTTACTAGAACTGCCAATAAAAATTCAGCTATCACCCAAAGAGGAAAAGCTCAGTCTTCCTGTTACCATGGATGACACCTTTTTCTTAGCTGGCATGCTTTGAAGGCTAGCTATGCTACATGAAAAGAGGAGCTGATTTTTCTTTTTTTTTTTCTTTTTCTTTTAATGCTTTTTCTTGGAAAATGTTTGTGATCTTTAATTTCTAACTCTATACCTAGATGCCTATATTGGACACAGGTGAATGAAAGTTTTTTATTTTTTTAACTTTCTTCCAAAAGAAAATACATAGAGTAATAACATGCATATATGATAGCATAACATTGATGCCTTATAAGAGGTTAGAAAACCATACTGGTTCCTGAGTTTCTAATGGACAATTTCTTAAGGACTAGAGGATCATCATATTCCTTCACATATAATCAAGACTTATATTGAACAATGAGTTCTAGATTGTAAAGAGAACTTACTTTTACACTTGTCTGTCTTTGTCCACAAATTAAAAACATATACAGTGCTAAGGGATAATTATAACTGAAGAACTTGAACAGCTTTTTGCAGAACATGTATAATGGGGATGGGAAAATTATCTTTAAAAGAGAATATTCAGTCAGTGGCATTAGGAAAATAGTAACTGAAGCAGTTAATTGAAAACTGTAGAAGAACAAGTGTTACACAGTAGGTATAGTGAAGTAAATTGTAATAAAACAGCTCTGCTCAAGTCAGTCTGTTCAAGAGACTTTGAGGTATAAAGATAAGTCCCAGAAATCTCTGACCTATTCTAGTTGGTATCCTACAGTGCTGTTGAAGGATCAGTTGGGATAGATATGGGCGGCAGTAGGGCCAAATGAACCAGAAGAGTCCAAAGTTGTCTTGATAGACAACTGACAAAAAGATAATGCCTCAAGATAGCAATTGAACCCTCGAGGTTACTTAACAGTTTTCAGTTTCTAGTATCAGGCAAAACCTTAGGGAAGAACTGCCTTCCCCGTAGGATAGACCTGAAATCAGCTTGCTTCTGTTTGAGTTAAGAAAAGAAGGCCTGAATTGATGTGGTTTTGTTTTTTTTTTTATTGTTCCCCCAAAAGCTCTAAAATACTAGTTTTGATTTTAATAAGTTTTTCACTTTTCAGAGAAGGGGAAGGAATAAGTTTTGTTTGTTTGGTAGAGGGGCAAGGATATTTGGTGAGTGTTCCTGAGGAAAGTCTGAGAATGGAATACGAATGAATGATGCCGGAGAATAGCAGGGATATTGGTTAGGAGGAACCATCCTGTTCATGTACTATCTAAATTGATTTTAGAGTGCCAAGAATAGTTGAACCATGCCTAATTTTTTAACAAAATAATTTCCATATTCTAAATAATATTGGCCAGACTGTTGTTTTGGCACAGATTATGAGTTTTCCTGGCAATCTAGCAACTACTTAACAAGTATTGGTTGTGCATTAGCTTTGTCAAGACACCTGTACAAAAAAGGGAAACGAACTTTCTTTTCACTTCATCTGAAGGCATTGTGGTTACAGCTTAGGAAGAGAACAATGTAAGTTGTTTATATTGTAGACAGCAGAAGAGAATAGCTCATGAGAATTGGAGCGTTGCATGGAGGAAGGGACAGGTTAAGGATCTTTAGATGTTAACCATGTTGTAAGAGTGGTTCATAAATAGTTGAAAAGAGTCTATCAGTTTGAATAATAAATAAACAAATATGAAAAGAAATGTTATGGAAACAGTGTGACAACAAAGATGGTCAACAGGTGTTTTAAGGAATTCAGAAAAGGAAAGCTGTGGTGTAGTGGTGTCAGAGCAGAATGGAAAGGAAAGTCTTCAAAGTCTGATGAGACTTTGCCTCTGGGCAAACTGTTGATACAGGGAGAGGTTGGCTTTAAACAATCTTCACAGAGCCAAGCCATTCAGGACTTTGGAAATTGATTTAGTAGCAGGAGTTACTGGAAGTCCCACAGAAGATGCAAAACCGTGCTGTAGTTCTTGTCACAACCAGAACCACTGTGGAGGCCCAATATCTGGTGCCCTCGTAGTCGGTGACATGTGTAACAGCTCTTACATGGGCTTACTTACCTCTAGTGTTCACCTCAGGGTTTGGAATTGATTGTTGAAAGACTGTTATACATACAAAGTGAAACATATGGCAAGGAAGATAGAAAACTGTTGTGTGTTGATACATATAAATAAAACCATCATTGGTGGGAGTGTTACTGTGGTTGATAGGGATTCTGATACACTTGCGTCTCATTGGGAAATAAACAGCACTTGACCAAAACATTTAAGATTTAGGTAAATATTTTAGTATTTCACTTTTTGTTGTATGAAAACTAAAATTAGCATAGATGGGATGTAAATCCATTATAGAGTGTGAACAATTTATGTTCCTCTAGACTGACTCTTAGTATTCCTACCACCTCATAAACTATATTTGATGCTCCTGCCACACAAATTATAATGTTTAAAGTTTTGAAAACTGATTATAGGTATACTTAAAGTATTTGTATTTATCATTGTTTTATTTGTAATTCTAATAGATAGTTTGCTTCAGTTGTTCCTGTTTCCTTTTCCTGCAGTTTACTTGTGAGTAGTTTCATGTAATTGTACCTTCTAGCCACAGGCAACAGATAAAAATAGTATTTGTAATTACAGTCTATGCCAAGGGCTACACTAAATTGAATGGTGACACTATGTATTAACTTGAGATGCACGTCTTGCTACAAAGAGACTAAGAATGAGAGAATAAATTATTTTCCTAAGATCATATAGGTGGTTATAGAATTACAATTTAAACTCGGGATTTTGGATGACAGTATCAGTAAATATTTCCTTTGCTAACAGTTCTCAAAGCAAGGTCTCTGGACAAAAGCATCAGTATTCCCTGCAGATTCTTGGGCATCATTCCGTACTTGTGGAGTGAGATGAGCATGGCAACCAGAACTCTGCCCTTCTAAGTAACTGACTAATGCTGAAACTTGAGATTCACCACTCTCAGGAGCTGTTCTCTGGTTAGAATCACTTGGACGGCTGGCCAGCCCACATTAAATAAGGACCTCTAGGACTAGGACTTGTATAACAATAAAATGTTTCATCAGATGGCTAAAATGTGCAGCCTCTATTGGAAATGTTCCATGGCATTTAAATTATCAGATCACCTGCAGATGAGGCTTTAGCCAGAATCAACAACTTGCCCAAGTTCAGAGCCCAACTCTCTGAGCAGTGGAGTAAGCAGTGTTTACTCCTGTGTGCTCAGACAGACCTATCAACCTCTCGTACATTTGTGCAGCCAATAAGAACCAAATCATAGGAGAGCCAGTCTAAAAGACTCTTGGATAAAATTTGTATTGGAGGTGAGAAAAGTTGATTTTTGGTCTCCACTACAAGGATACGTAAGACTTTATTTTAAATCTCATTTTGCTTCTGACATTTCCCATTGAACTTTCAATAAAGACCAGAAGAACTAATAGACAGTTAAAGAGAATTGAAGACATCAAGACTGAAATGGAAGAGTATATTGAACAATCCGAGAAAACCAATCACGTGTTGTCTTAATTTCAGTAGTTTAAAATCAGATATAGGCTGTTGGTGGTACTTTTGTTTTTATTGTGCAACTAAACAATTAAAATATATTTAGAGGCCAAGCATGATGGTCCTTGTTTTTAATCCAGTCATTTAGGAGGCAGAAGCAGGCAGATTTCTGTGAGCTGGAGGTCAGCTCTCTGTATGTGTGTGTGTGTGTGTGTGGTCAATAAATATTTTATTCTACCCACTTTTGGTAGAAAACATCTTTGATAAAGATTTTTTTCTTCATTCAGCAGATAACTATCAACACCAGTGCAGAAGTACATAAAATTTAGTCACTAAAGTGAAATAGCTCCGCATCTGTGAGTGGGTGGTCTTGGTGTTAATGTCTCTGAGAAGTACACACTTTGATTTCTTAAGCTCTGTACCTTTCCCAGTAGTTTAAGGGTTGGCTGTTAACCCAGGCTAAGCCTTTTTTGGTGTTTCTTTTATCTGCAAATCTTTTTGTGAGAATAGCTCTCGTAGCCTACAGTGAAGTTATGATTAAGGGATATCATGGGGGGGGCAGGGAGATAACAGTATTTTAAAGAATTTTACCCACTGGGAACCAGATTGTAAACTGCCATTGACTCTTGTGTTGATATATATATATATATGGAATACAAAGCACGTGACTGTTTACCTGATGCACTTGATACTATAAAAATTGGTAGAAGAAAGCACTATTGGTATAAGGAATCTAGCTCCAATAAACACTAGTACCTGTGACTGTATATTTCCTCATTGTTATGTTCCATTTTAACAGAGGAGAAAGGAAGAGAAGAGGACCGATGTAGGTTTTCAAATGCGATTATGTTATTAATCAGCAGATTTATATACAAAAGAACTATATAAATATATTGACTAGTCACAGGAAAATGGAATGATCCTTTTCATAGTTCATAGATTTGCAAATGAAGACAGATTAAATCCTGTTTTTGTTTTTACTTCTATGTCTCCAATGCAAATTTGAATTATTATTACTGGATACTTGTATACTTTACAGGCTATTCAGTTCTTGAAAAATTATTTTCCTGAAATGCCTTATGTTGTTTCCTTTCTGCTCTGATTCCTATGCCCCCCTTGCGTCTCCAAATGTAAACAGCAGCTGTTTCACAAGTTAGATGCCTGAGAGCTACTTGGAAAACAAGTAGCAATAAAATTACCTTAACATCACAGATCTGATGTTAATGCTGGTTTCAGCCTCACTGTCCAATACCAGTGCATCCAGATTTGCCTATTGAACATTCAATAAAGACCTGTTGAACTTGCTTGAGTATCTATGGTCTTTGATTTTTTTTCTTTTGGAGATTATTAAATAACTATGTCCTTAATTTTTCTGTCACTTTAAACCAACAACTCTGATGGGATAATGGGAAGAGGAAAGATACCTAAATTTGAGGCTTACTTTTGACAGAATAGGTTAAACACTAGGTCTCAGCACTGTGAATAGAGGTGCTTAACAATTACTGCGTGCTCGCCAGTGTTGCAGGTATTTTCTGAAGCCCTTAACATTTCACTAAAGCTTAAAAAAAGAGGAGCTGTTGTTATGTTCTTTTTATGATGAGATGAACAAGGCGTAAAGAGGGCAAGAAACTTACCCAGGATACACAGATACTAACTAAGTGTCCGCTAGGATTTAAAGCCAGGCAATCTGACATTCAGAACACTATGGCTCTACTTTCCAGGTGCTAGATGCTATATTTTGCTGCCTTTTCTTCATATCAGATTCTCAAAATTCTGAGGCAGTACACAAATAGTCTCATCTGTATAGATATAATAGCTTGATGTTTAAAGAAAATAACTTGCTCCAGATGTATAGCTGTTTAGTTACCAGATCTGGTAGTTTATTTCAAACCAGTGAGGACTCATGTAATCTTGAGGTACTTTAGAAAACGAAAGCTTATATATAATTAATTAGATCCAATCATGCTGTTATATTTTTCCATTATGGACCATGATATGAACTTGAGTGTACTAAGGTAAATGCTCTATAGGCAAAGGAGTAGCACCATTCTGTCTTTATATTCAGTGTTTGGGAGCAATCATAAATATTTACTCACCCTTTTTTATTGCCCGAACCTAAGATGGGAAGCAGAAATGGGTTTTTGCCATAGTTTAATAAGGACTTATTAGACATGAAAATTAAGCTTTATCCCATGAGTTTGTATAGAACTGAGTTTGATTTTTTTAATAAAGGCAGTTTATATTGTTGATCATTGATGTTACAGGGTTTAAACATAGTTCATAATGAATTATTTAATAAGTAGTCTAGTGTTTATAGAATGACTATTGTGATAGACAAGGTATGTCAGTTATCAGCTACATACTGGACCATTGCAAAAAATAAGTCACTTACTGCAACAATGTATCCGTAATTCTTTGAAAAGTGAAATTTCTGTCTAGTGATTATTTCTTCTAGTAGCATTAGCTGCAGCCCACTGGCTGAATGTGACTGTACATAGGAAGTACTGCACATAGATGGGTAGTCCACAATGGTTTCTCATATATGCCTAGCAGTGCCGACTGTTGACTGGAGTGCCTTGGTTTTTTTTTCTCCATGTGACCTCTCATCTCTTCCAGAAGAGTAGATAAGACAAACTTGCACAGCATTGAGGTGGGGGGTCTTCAGGAAAGCATTTCAAGAAGGGCAAATCCCAATGGAAAAGTACTTATCAAACCTTTTGTTGTACTTGTTAGCATCTTTTAAAAAATGTTTGCTACTATTATTATTTTATTATTTATCTTTATATCCTCATGTTACATGATTTCCTGGCATTTGACAAACATTTGGTTACATCAATTTACTGAAAGAAATGTTCGGTTGCTTCTCTGAATCATATTTCCCTGCTACAATCTGCTGCTGGTACATGGGAATTTAAATACAGCACCACCTAGATTTTGTCCTACAACAAGGCCTTCACAGTGTGTCAGACAGACTTGGCTTAAATAGCTGTCAAGAGGAGTGAGGTGCATGTCAGCAAGAGAATCCATTTGGCACCATCATCAGATGATTTAGCTTCAGTATTCTGCATTCTTTCATACCCACTGTCTCGGACAGCAGGCAAGTCCCAAGTTTCTATTGAAGCTAAGGATAGTGGTTATTTCATCACTCAACTGGAAGACCAGGACCTGAAAGTTCTCACATATAGATGCTAGTTTCACAGACTTGAAGATCATCACCACATTCCTCTGGATATGGAGCCAAAGCAGAATCTGTGCTGTTTTCTTGTCATTTGCAATAATTGATTTCTTTAATCTTGGAATTCTCCAGTAGTGAAGGCTCCTCTGGCTTGATCCAAGGTCTGTCTATCAGGAGAGCCCAGGGGGCTGTGGGCCGGTATAGACGACACTCAGCCAGATTAATAACTGGTTTATTTTTTAGTTCAGGCTTGTTCTGTAGCCTTTCAGTCTGGAAGTGCTTGAAGTTGGAGATGCCCAGGGCTTTCATTAGCCACCAGTTGTCTGCCAGTTCTTCCCTGACATCCCAGGCATCCAAGAATGTTATTTTACTGATCAGAACACTGCCTTTATCCTCTTTGGAGAGTAACTCCTTTTTGGGCTGAAGTACTTGTGACTGATGAATAAGACAATCCAGTTTCAGATCTATGAAAGTCTTATGAAAGACTTACCAGTTTTCTCTCAAAGCAGGTGGTCCACAAATTGCTGGCAATAAAGAGCCTACCCCTCAGCTTCACAATTTTTTTCTACCATCTTCTCTTGGATTGCTTCTTCCATTTCACTCTCATTGTAATATGTATATTTGCAGTCAATGTGACAATATCCAGCAACAGGGGCTACCTTCACAGCTTCCTTGGCTTGGCCTAGGGGAAGACTTCCAGGTACCAGGCCCCCAGTGGTCATCTTGGTTTCGGTACTGAACTCCACAAAGGTGGTGTTGATTGCTCCAAAAATCTTTCTTAGAGTCTTTCCGTTTGTCAGTTTCTTCATAGCTGAAACAAGTCAGTGAAGTCCAGAATCAGCCTGTAAACTCAAGAGATCATGAGTCAGCAAACTTTCCCTCAAAAAGTCACCGAGTAAACGACTAGGGCTTGGTGTAGGAGATTATTCTGTTCATGTGTTGCTTTCTTTGGTTAAATGAATAAAGAAACTGCTTTGGGCCCTATAGGGCAGTGCCACGGACCGGTCCTCTTGGGACACACGAACCGAGGGAGAACGGGGCGAAAGACAGGACAACTCAGGATTCGGCTGATGACAGACAGACTCACACACAAGAGAGATGTGAAATCTGCTGCAATTTTACTGAAGATCAAGATGTAATATTTATACAGAAACAGAATAGAGCAAAATGAGGAAGTTGGCACACTT
>LOEQ01002622.1:44101-54232 GCA_001685075.1 Bramus lutescens | reverse complement strand
ACCTTCGCGGACTGGTGCCCTTGTGCTGCAGCCTGTGCTAGGAAGGGACTGCTGAAGATGTGAGCTGTTAAGATATTTCCTGGTTCACACTTAGAAGGGTCCTCTCCTTTCCCTTCATGAACCTGCGTGTTGTCACTGTCCCCGTTTCCTGGGGTTGAAGGGTGAGGTTGGTAGAAGACCGATCAGAGCTGGAGCACCAGTAATTATGTTCAAATTTTTGTTTGATCATCGACAAGTTAATTTGCATTAATACCCGCCGATATCATATTAAAGCTTTTAAACATACTTTGATTACTTTGGTGTGGCAATTGGCACAGGTGAAGCTCCAGCTTTTGTATTTAAGCAGTACTGAAAGAGAGGCTGACTTCAGAAATGTAATAGGATTTTTAGTCATCTTTGATGTATGTGGATTTTGTTTTCATCTTTAGGAAACTATGCAGCCTGCGTTAAGAGTTTCAGGATAAGCATTAGCTCTTAGAAAAAACAACAACAATTCGTGTAGATAAGGCTTGAGTAAAATTTGTTTTCTGCAATTCCTCTGTCATTCGGAAACACTGATTTTAGTCGCTGACTTGGAATCACCCGTCTGTCACTATGGGAACCAATTTGATTTTTTTTCCCTTTCAAAATCAGAAGTCAAGAACTTAGTGAAAGACAAAAAGAAAACAGAAAATTAAACAAAAACCCCTAAAGGCGAGGTTTTCTGCGTAGACTTGGTTTCCTGCTCTATTTTCGGAATTGATCAGCAAGAAGGAAACTCCTTTACAGTCAGTTTTTAAGTGGTCACATTAAGTGTTATGAAGACATACTCTGGACCTGTCTAGATAAAACTTGTAAACCTAATTCGTTTTCCAGTCAGATGTTCTTCCACTGGGTAAACAAAGAGCACTTTCTGTGCCCACCCAATCTGAGAAACCCTCCTTTGAGTTCTGAGGCTTTCTTTTTCTGTTTTATCATAGCATAATCAATCAGGTGTATACCATAATCAGGTGTGCACTGGTAAATTAACCTCCAGCCACGTAACAAAAGCAACTTCTGCGGATGATGTACTAATTTTGATCTTTTACCCCACAGAAGTTTAACGAGTCATCCCTTTCTGTTTGTTACACACACACTCACTCACTTCTAGAGTGTTTATGTGAAATAGCATTCTTTTTATTTAAAAATTATATATATAGAGAGAGTTTCGTAGATGAGTACTGTATTTACATCATTTCCACCCCTACCTGTCACCTCCAACTCTGCAATCCTCTTCTCCCTCGCAAATTCATGGCGTCTTTAATTCTTGTTGATACATGTTGATATGTATGTATAACACAACTACATGTTATATGTATGTATAAAGACAGCCTGATATAATATTGGTCTTGTGTCATCCAAAGTAGTATTCTTTTTTAAAGTAGCTAAGAATATTTTATATGTATAATTGTTAAATATAAACTTATTGTTTACTACTTATCTAAAAATCATGGGGGTGATGATAAAGAGTCCTAAAACCTGAGAAGTGACTCTCTAGACTGCAAGAGAGGCAACAGCAGGCGAGAACATGCTTGGAGAGAAGAAAACATCAAGTTAAGGCAGTTCCTCTAACTGAGCCCCTGATCTAGTGAACGCAGAGACTCTATGTCAACTGCTAGGTTTTGTTTTGCCTTTTACTCCCCCTCCCCCATCTTTGAACATGTATTATAGATGCTCTCCCCATTTGTTGTCCTTCTTGGTTCTGGATTGGTCATTTATTTTTTTTTCTTTTTTTGTGAGAAATTTCAAAGTTACAACTGTGAAGTTTTGTTACTTTTATGAACCTCAGATTTTAAATTTATATCTCATACTTTTATGCTCTTTATATTTTAATTATTTAATCAGTGATATAGGGATCAACCTTTTTTCCCCTAATGGCTAAGCTTTTGCTTCTCTGGCCTGAGAATTATAGCCAGTTCAATTTCTGGTAAAATAGCAGTGGCAGTTTGAAATCTCTTTTAAGAGTTTCTGCATACTGAGAAATGTAGCCTACACTCCAAGACTCCTTTATCACATGATAAGAAAAAGGCAATGCCTTCCAAATGCTCAACTTTTCAATTCTCCACAGACAAGGCCGGCATTTAATTCCTAGGTTTACCCTATGTAGTGATAGTATTAAAAGAAAAACCTAACAGGTGGGAAGGGTAGCTCCTGATTGAGAGTCCTTGCTGCTCTTTCAGAGGGCCAGTGCTCCCCAGAGCCTCTCTCAGGCTGCTCATGACTGCCCGAAACTCCAACTCTAGGATATTTGATGCTCTCTTCTGACCTCCACAGGCACCTACATGTACCTGCACATTCATAGACACATACACATGCATACATACGCAAATGATAAAATAAATTTTAAAAATAAAAAGCTGTAAGCAAACAAATGTTACTGATTTTGTGCTAGCAAAGAAGGCTCATGAATCGAGCCACACTCAGAACCTGAAGAAGTCCTGCGTCAATGACAGTGAATATTTATAAACAAAGAAAAGACAAAAATAACTTAATTGGCTAGAGTTAGACATTTGCAGTTTTTTGACTTGGTCTTATCAGTTAGTTGACCATTCGAGTTTCTGTTTGTTTGCTTTCTAAGGCTACATAAACTCTCTACAGAAATTTAGGTATGGAGACAGCTTCACTCTAAAGCTTATACTTATGAGTAGCCTATCATTTAGTTGGTTGTGCTTTTATTTCCTCTTGAATTTGGAAACAGGAGGATCAGAAGTTCAAGGTGACCCTCAGGCACATGGCAAGTTCAAGGCTATCTTGGTGAATGGGATGCTGTGTCTTAGTTGGTGTTCTTTTGCTGTGAAGAGATACCATGACCACAGCAACTTTTTACAGGAAAGCATTTAATTGGGGCTTGCTTACAGTTTCAGAGATTTAGTCCATTGTCATCATGGCAAAGAACACAGTAGCATGCAGGCAGACATGCTGCTGGAGAAATAAGCAAGAGTTCTACATCTGGATCTGCAAGTAGCAGGAAGACAGAGACACCAGGCTTTGGCTTCTGACACCTCAAAGATCACTCTCAGTGACATACTTCCTCCTTCAAGGCCACACCTCCTAATCTTTCTAGGTAGTACCACTCCCTGATGGCTAAGCATTTAAATATATGAGCCTATGGGTGCCATTCTTATTCAGAGCACCATACCCTGTCTCAAAGAAAACAAAACAAAACAAAACCCAGCAACCCAGAAAAGTCAAAAACATATATGGTGTTGATGTATAGCCTTCAGTGAAAATCTATTATAAATTTTCCAGCATATCATAGTAGCCTCCCTTACTGAGGTTTCACTTATTGTGTCTCAGTTCTTATAAAGAAATGAAAATAAATCACATGGAAAGTTCCAGGTATGAATAATTCATAAGCTTTACATGGCATTTATTATAATTTATCATCACTATTGTACTTCATTATTGATTATTGTTGCTAATCTTATTGTACCTGTTTTGAAATTTAAACTTTGATAAAAGGTATATATGTATAGGAAAATACATAATGTTTTTAGGGTTTAGTATTTCTTCAGGTTTCTGTAGTGGTATATTATTTGTGTTTTAATAAATAAAGGTTGCCTGACAAGATCAGAGAGTAAAGCAGCCATACTAGTCAGCCATACAGACCGGGGAATGGTGTCACACATCTTTAATCCCAGGAGACAGAGGCAGAGGGATCTCTGTGAATTCAAGGCCACTTTGGGCTACACAAGATTGAATCCATCTAAAAGAGAAGCAGAGCTCACATAAAGGTGATCCCAGCACTTGGGATCATATGTCTTTAATCCCAGCACTAGGGAGTTGGAGACAGGAGTGATATGGCTGGGCAGAGAGAGGAATATAAAGAGGAAGAGAAATAACTCAGTGTAGTATGGAGTTTGAGGATTTGTGGGGACAGGATCTCTCTCACCCCTTCTGCCTGAAGATTTGACAGAGGTCAAAGGGCTTTCTAGTGGTTGTCTGCTTTGCTTTTCTTATTTCAGGTTGAGCCCCAA
Source organism: Bramus lutescens (assembly GCA_001685075.1). Classification (NCBI taxonomy): domain Eukaryota; kingdom Metazoa; phylum Chordata; class Mammalia; order Rodentia; family Cricetidae; genus Bramus; species Bramus lutescens. The sequence goes on along the minus strand of LOEQ01002622.1, from coordinate 50,237 downwards.
TATCTGTCTCTGGGATTTTATTATTCGTGCTACAGGTTTCAGGGGTCCCTGGAATGCCTTTGAGGACAGCCCCACCACATCTACTTTAAAATGATGAATAATAGTTTTCTATAGTTTTTTATATTTTGTCTTAGGCTCTGTTAACTGAATGAGCTCTGCTGAGGCTGCTCTTCTATTTCGTATAGCTGTTCCTTTCCTTTGTTTTAGTTGCTGATTGTTGGAGGTTCCTTCGGCCTGCGTGAATTTTCACAGATTCGATATGATGCTGTGAAGACTAAGGTAAGAACTGTAGTTGGTGTTTGACTTGTGTCCGAGTGTATGGTTTTTGGTTAGGAGAATTATATGCTCACTTCGTCTAGCAATATTAATCTGTTTTGAAAAACCTAATAGATGATCTTTGAGCCTTCCCTTGTTTAAAATATCACTAATGAGGCCATGAAAGTCAACCATATGTAGCATTTGGTGACAGTTCTTTGTATTCACGAGGGAATTTGTAATATTGTTTCTCCCCCAAAATATTCTCAGATGTAGTTGTTTTTAGGATTTATAGGGAGCTAAAGAACATGGACGAACAATCTTACTTCATTTTATTTCTCTAAATTATAAATTTTATTTCTCTAAATTATAAATGTAATTAATGCCAGTAATGTTATATATTGCCATTTCTCATTAGTAACTGATACTAAAATAAAGTATAACAAAATATCATATAATATATATTATAAATAAAATATATATTGAATAAAGATAATTATCTTTTATAGTTTATGTGTTGTGGTAGGATTATAGTAGGGCCTCTGTTTTGCAGGTGTGGAAGCAGAGGTCCAGAAAGGTATACTATTTTGCATACAGTCAGTTGACCATTCCAGAACAAAACTAGGATTCTTGTCCTCTGTAATTAGACATTCACTGTCAAATTTATGCCTCATGGTTACATAAGAACTCTGATTCATTCATTGAGAAATATGTTATAATTTGGGGAGAGGGAGCGTATACTTGATATGTGAAGGTTTTTCTGAGTAATATGTAATGTATCATCACATGCCAATACAGACATTGTTCACTTTGGTAATGGACCCTCTATTGCTACATCACACCAAGTAATATGACTAAGTGTGTATTTTAAGTAAGGCACTTGTGAATTGAACAGTCTTTGACTTGCCTATCCATTGTGCTTTGTTATAAGATACTACTATCTTAATATTTAATGTAAATATTGTGGCCCTATTTTTAAGATCAGACAATGAAAGTAAGGATAACTGTAATAGCAGTGTTATATGATCCAGACATCACTGGAAAAGAAAACTAAATAATTCTGTTACTATAATGACAGATGAAAAGGACACAGACAGCTGGATTAGGGAATTAAATAGCCAAAATAGCCTACTGCACAATATGCAAAAAGAAATTGCAGTTGGGTGGTCTAGAGAGATGGCTCAGCAGTAAGGAGCATTGCTTGCTCTTCCAAAGGTCCTGAGCTCAATTTCCAACAACCACAGGGTGGCTTGCAACAATCTGTAATGAGATCTGGTGCTCTCTTGAGGAAGAGACCTGGTCAGTCATCCTCAACAACTTAGACCATGAAACCCAAAATGGACAAGTTCAACCAAACCACCATATACAGGCTGCCCGTGCTTCAGCCTTGCCAGGGCATAAATTTTATTTCATTCATATTGGATACAGGGATTGGAACACATAAGAAGACTGGATCTCACATATCCAGTACAAGACAGACAAGTACTTACAAATCAGTCTTAAACTGGTTCATCTTAAAATACCAATTATTAACCTCAAATAGTAATTGTTGAGTGAACTTGTTCATACCACACTAACTTATTATACTTTGACTGATCTACTTATTAAAATTGCATTTTTCTGATTAGAAAAGGTAGAACTAAATATAGCTTAGTGGTGAACAAAAGTTGATCTTGTTCAGTCTTATCATGGGTCATCCTTACTATTCTATTATACACAGTGATAGCTTGAGCTAGGGGTAGAACTCAGTGGTAGAACACTTACCTAGCATGCAGAAAGTCCTGGGTTTGACCTGCAGCCCAATGAGAGAGAGAGAGAGAGAGAGTCTCTCTCTCTCTCTCTCTCTCTCTCTCGGAAAGAGAGGGAGAGGGAGAAGAGAGAGAGATTGAGTCATGGAAGCAAGAAATGTTTTCTTTAACTCTTAGGCACTCTAATGTAGGGGGAAATGGAGTTTCAAGTTGTCATTTTATTCTTTGAAGATTGTAAGCAAAAAAAAAAAGGGAAACAAAACAAAAAGGTTGATGTTTTATAAAATGCCCCCCTCCAGCTTTCTTTCTGCTTGCTACCTGGGACTTTAGAGTCCATAGAGTGTACTATTAAATTATGCCTAAGTTCAAGGGCTGTAAGAGCCACAAAATGCATGTTCCTGTTAAACTATTGCTAGCTGCAGGTGACTGTTAAGAGTTGTAGCGTGTCCTATTAAGCTGTGTGTAAGTGCACGGGCTATAAGAGCTGTAGAAGGTACTGTTAAACCATGTGTATGTGTGTATGCTCACGTCCTGTATGAGCTGCAGGGTGCACTATTAATCTATGCCTAGCTCTTTTTGTATATATACCCATTGCTGGATTCTGTTGTCTTATCTTCTCATCACTAAATCTGTCTTTTGTTTCATTGTGTTTCTTACTAAACCCATCCTTTGACTTTGTGATTTGTTACATATTTTTCACTTCTCAGCTGTTCACTTAATTCTTTATTATGTATTTCAATACTCTAGAGAGATTTTCCATAATTCTTATTTTATCCCCTTTTTCTAAACTCTTTGTGATTTATAATTGCTCAAAAGGCTCATCTCCCATAAGGATATAATCATTTAATTTTTCTTCATTTTTGACCATATGATTATGACTTTGAATATGCCTTATAATTATTTTCAGCTAAATATTGGTTATTGTTTATAAGTAGCTGTAGATGTTCTAGATGGTATTGCTTTCCTTCAGAAACAATTTATCTTTTTTTCTAAGCGGTAGAGTGGAATCTTATACCCTTAATCCTTGGGTGTGAGCCGGGTCCTGCCTTGCTTGTTAAAAGTTGGAGTTAGCCTTTGTGCATCTCTTCCTCGTTCTTGTTCTTAAGACCTGACCCATGACTTTCAATTAGGATCCAGGAAACTCACCTCTACTTTCCAGAGATTTTCAGCTTAGCTGTATACCTGCCTTACGGAGTTTAGAATATAGTTATTTCTTGGAAGGAGATAGATCTCTGTCATTTGTCATTTGCTTTCTGTTTTTGTTACTATAGCCCTGTGTGATGATTTCTCTAGCCCCCAGTAGCTGCATCTCCCTGGCTTCCAGCTGTGGCTCCTTTTGTTTTTAAATTAACATCTAAACTGCACAGAGTGATAAGCCTCATCATGGCATTTCCATACATGTATGTAATGCTCTTTGAGAATATTGGCTTCCCTTAGGACCCTTCCTTATCCCCCTTCTCCTCTCCTTTTTTCCAGTACACATTTCCAATAATCCTTTTACTTTCTGTCCTTATTTTTCCCCAGTTTTCATATATGAGAGCACCATGTGATACCTGGCTGTCACACTAACCCTTGGTTATGATTCTGTACTTGTTCCAGGCTTGGCAAGTGTAGCCAAGGGGGGAAATGTGTTTCAACTCCAATTCTCAGCTCTTAGAAAACCCTCTTGTTATAGTGGAATTTTTCTCTGTTGAGCCTTAAAATGAAGACTTAATTGAGTTTTTGGTTGATTTTATTTGATTTTTTTCTTATTTTACAAATTATTTTGACATCATTGGATACTTTTTTACTCTCACTTTGTACAGGAAATAGAAGCACAAGAAGGTAGCTTATGGAAATATACAATGGGATAGTGTTTGCTGATAAGGCGGAAATGGCACGTGACCAGTAGCGCTGATGTAATTCTGAATTCTCAGGCACACCTGTGTTGGGGCTTTTGGATCTACTTGTCCTAATATACCTCGTTTGGATTTGTGTCATTTGTCTCTATCTATGTATCATGGTGTCCTGGGATTGTCCCCCAGCTCATGCACACGCAGCTAGTCCATTTACTTTGTCTGGTTTGTTTCACCGGTCACACTCTTGGTGACGTGCAGGTAGCAGGTATGCGCTTCAGTGGACCTCTGTGGAACCCTAAATATTCTATTGCTTGCTCTTTGTTCAATCCGTGGAAGGGGTTCTTTTGTTTTTTTAAGTGCATTATATAGTAGCACTTTAAATATTTCTGTGCTACAAAATCTACATGGCTGGTGAATAATGCTGCCTCTGGAGGCAGAAGGCCAGTACTCAACATTGCACATGTGTCTTTCACAAGTTATTCAAGTGTCTGTGCCAGGTTTCCTGACAGGTAATAATGAAGATGAAATTCATGCTTATCTTACTTGTTTTGTGAGCATTAAACAAGATGGTGTGGCAAGTGTCTAGTACACTGATGCTCAGTATGCATCAGTGGCTATTAGTGGCATTGTATACTAATTACCACAGTGGAGAGTAGAGATTTTCACATATGCTTTCAATGGACTGAACTGTCCCAGCCATCTTTCCTATGACTGTTTTAGACAAGGTCTCACTGTGTCCCTGGCTGGCTCAGGACTCACTATGTAGACCAGGCTGGCCTCAAACTCACAGAAATCCTCCTGTTTCTGCTTCCTCAGTGCTGGGATTAAAGGCATGTGCCACCAGGCTTCAGCTCACCTATGACTTTTGAAAGTAAAAATGAAAATAAAATTAAAGTGAAAAAAATGAATGTAAAAGATTTTAATAATGTATGTTTATTTTTTTCTTTTCTACAGGTTGATCCTGAATTGGAAAAAAAGTTGAAAGGGAATAAAATAACTTTAGAGTCAGAATATGAGGTATGGTATGTTAATATTCTATGTTTGTAACAATCTAACTAGTCATTACTGGTTCTATTTCTCAAGATAAATCAGCAGTGAAGAAAGAATAAATTTAATCTGACTGTGTGACATGTGGTAAATTATCTAAGATCTTGAACCAGAATTGCTGGAGATTATAGTTTTTCAGGTAAACGTCACCAGTGAAGCACTACAAATCTGAGCTGTTCCAAACCTGTAAGCTCTTTGTTGCTTGGTTTGTTCTGTAAAGGGGAATCTGAGGACAAGCCCTGTTGTTTCCTGGGCCTGGTAACTTGGTAACACCTGTGCCAGGGCGTTGTCCAGGCTTGGTTTTAAATTTGGTGTGGTGAGCCTCAAGTAAGTTTAACTCTTGAGCAACAGTGGCCTTTTAGTGTCTTAGCTGGGTGTCAGGAGCAGCGAGTACTGAGGAGAGGTCTGTACTCTGGTGGGCTGGATGTGGAGCCCCTTCCCCANTGGCAGCTGGGTGTTAGGTGGAGGCTTGAGTCATGCATAGCACATGTGCACAGCCTGGTGTTCAGCCGACTGCAGGGTTTACAGATTGTCTACCAGGAGTTCTTCCTGTACATGACCTCTAAAGACAGCATGTTCTCATGACTCTGTCCTGCCAACCTTGGCTCACAGCTTAAGAATTATTTCAAATTCCTGTGAGCACATGTTCATTGATGTATCTGGAGAGTGGCCATTGCTCTAGTAACACCTTCTCCCAGGACTGGTGGCCCATGTTTGTTATTCCACTGCTTGGGGAGACTAAGGCACTAGGATTGCTGCTAGTTTAAAGCCAACTTAGGCTACATAGTGAGTTCAAGGCTAGCCTGGGCTATATAGACAATGTCTCAAAAAACAAAAAAACATAGAAATAACCAAACAAAAGATCTTTTACTACCTTGAGAATCTAAATGATCTAAAGTTTAGATAGTTTCTATAACTATACTTGAGAATACTTATTTGCTAAATTAATAGCATCTTGTACATCCATATATATGTGATACACAGTCCTGACTTTTCATTTACTGCTTTCCAGTCATGGTAGAAACCTTGAACTGTCTGCTTGAGGAAGTAAGTGCTGTGTGGGCAGCGATGCTCTGGAGGCTTTATCTGGGAATAGGTTTCCCTTGTAGTTCTGTAGAAACGATAGGAGTTAAGAGCCAAATATAGAATATTTTGTCTCACCTTTTAGCAATCACTTAAAGAGTCGATGCCATTCAGGTGGTGGTGGTGCATGCCTTTAATCCCAGCACTTGGGAGGCAGAGGCAGGC
>LOEQ01002622.1:0-19938 GCA_001685075.1 Bramus lutescens | reverse complement strand
CACACACACACACACACACACACACACACACACACACACACACACACGTATATGCATATACTCAACATTTTAAGTCTAGTTATTTCCTGTGTTTTAACATGCAGTAGATACAATTCCTAACAATTGTTTTCAGTGATTTAATATCAAAGGCACTGAAAGCGATGAAACTATTTTATTGTTTAAGACATCATTAAGGCTTCAATTTAAATGTAACCCCCTACTTTCAGAGGTTAGGCCACAAAAATAATACAAGAGACTGTCTGAAAAGAACAGTGGCTGAGCCTTTTTCATCCTTAGATCTATAGTAGGACCCAGTAGGTGGCTTGGATATTGTCATTCATGGAAAACCTTTGTTCTAGGAGAAGGGCTTCAAAACCGCAAGCTCATTTACAACCAGAGGTTATACAGATGTGAATTTTCTTCATAGCCGCGATGGGCTCTGCTAGATAACAGACTGGCTCAGAATATTGGAACACAGTGCCAGGAACTTTCTAGCATCATGAGTAGTTCTCGTTCTTTTCCATGAATAGGACTCATTTCTAATTTTACATTATTATACTAATTGCCCTTGACATTTTATTCTTCTGAAGAGTGGTAAATTCAATTTCCTGCTGTACTTAGCAATTTGACTACAGTAATTCCTCTGGTAGGCTATTCCTAAGAGAAGAAAGCCTATGCAGATGTGTTATTTCCCCAAGTGACAAATATCCCCTTTGCTTCCTTTACAATATTGTGAAAATATTTTTGTAATAAAGACCTGGACTGTATTTATTGTTTGACTGTGACATCTTATTTTATTTAATAGAAATTGTGTGTACGTGTGTGGCGTGTGTCTTAGTTATTGTTCTACTGTACCATGACCGAGGCATTTAATTGGGGGTTTGTTTACAGTTTAAGAGGGTTAGTTCATGATCATGGGAGTAAGTAGACTGGTATGGCAGTTTATCAGTAAGTGAGAGTTTACATCCTACTCTGGAGAGAAAGAGAGAGAGAGAGAGAGAGAGAGAGAGAGAGAGAGAGAGACTAGGCTTAGCATAGGCTTTGAAACCTCCTAGTGACATACCTACTCCAACAAGGCCACACCTCCTGATCCTTCCCAAGCAATTCTAGTCCCTGGTAACTTAAGTGTTCAAATATATGACCCTATGGGGACCATTCTCATTCAAACCACCACATTCCACTCCCTGTCCCCATAGGCTTGTAGTCATGTCACAGTACAAAATGCATTCAGGCCAACTTCAAACATCTCCATAATCTAACAGTCCCATCACTGTTCAAACATCCAAAGCTCAAAGTCTCTTCTGAGACTTAGGCAGTCTCTTAACCATAATCCCCTGTAAAATAAAAATCAAAAACACATCATGTACTTCTAACATACAGCGGTACAGAATATGCATTATCATTCCAAAAGGGAGGAAAGGGAACATAATGAGGAAACACTGGACCAAAGCAAGATCAAACACCAGCCAGGCAAACTGCAAATTCTACACCTCCATGTCTGATGTTAAAAGGGTTATTAGCTGGCTCTTCTCTCCTAGCTTTGCTGAGTATGACGAGAGAGAGAGAGAGAGAGAGAGAGAGAGAGAGTCTCCCTTTCCACACTCAGTCTTTCCTTAAGTATCCCATAGCACTGGCATCTCCAACATCTTGGCATCTCCAACATCTTGGGATCTCCAATGCAAGTCGGGCTTCACCTTCACAGCTTCATGCAATGACGACTCCCCTGCCAAATCCTGGCTTCAGTGGCTTTCCTTAACTGTGGAGAGAGTTTCTCAATCCCTTTCCTGTATCCTTGACTCTAAATCCAGAACCCCATGGCTGAAACTACCAAATTCTGCTTACTGGAGCTGGAAACTGGCCCCTTCTTGAATTATGTTTGTATAAACTTTTCAATGTTGCTTAAGCCTAGGAAAACGCTCAGCCCTTTCCTTTCACGGGCCGCAGGGTTAGCTGGGTGGGGTCTTGCCTTCACATCATCACTTTGTATTTCACTTGGCATCAAGCTTTAGTTTAAGCTTTTTACCTCCTTGAGTACAAGACTTGACTCCAACCTTACATTTCCTGGTGATCCTTTTCTCCTCAAACTGTACATTTTATATTTCTCTTTTCCCTGCCTGTTCTTTCTCATTGTAGATCTGCATAAAAGTAATTACTACCAAGCATGCAACACAGTCAATACTGAGCTGTCTTGAAATTTCCACTGCTAAAGGCCATAGTCCAAAACTTTTCAATTTGGCTTTAAGCATATTTTGGGGGCAAGGGCATAAAGCAACCACATTCCTTGCCAAAACACTACAAGAATGGTCTCTACATCAACTGCTAAGATTCTTCCCTTTCTGAAACCTCTTGAGTCAGGCTTCCATGGTCCAAATTTCCCTCAGTACACTGTCTTTCCTGTTACTATTAGGATAGCCAGTTAAGGCCCAATTAAAATGATTAACCCCATTCATTGTCCAAAGTTCCAAAGTTTTTCATATTCCTCCAAACAACAGCATGGTCAAACCCATCATAGCAATGCTCCAAGCCCTGGTATTAACTTCTCTCTTAGTTACTATACCATTGCTGTGAAGAGATACCATGACCAAGGGAACACTTAGAAAAGGAAGCATTTCGTTGTGGCCTTGATACAGTTTCAGAGGGTTAGTCCATTACATCATGGTGGTAGGCAGGAAGGCACAATGCTAGGGTAACTGAGAGCTTTACATCTTGACCCACAGGAAGCAAGGAGAGAGAGAGAGAGAGAGAGAGAGAGAGAGAGAGAGAGACTGGGCCTACCTTGGGCTTTTGAAAAGCCCCACCATGTCTGACTGTAACAAGGCTACACCTACCCCCAAAACCTCCTGATCCTTCCCAAACAGTTCCACTCCCTAGTGACTAAGCATTCAAATACATGAGCCTATGGGAACAATTTTCATTCAAACGACCACACCACCATGTATAAGGGTGACTGTGGAGGCCAGCAGAGGGTCTCAGATCCCCTGGAAGTGGAGCTAAGCACCCAACACAAGTGCTAGGAACTGAATTTGGGTCCTCTGAAAGAGGAGTAAGTACTCTAAACCAATGTCTCCAGCCCCAATTATGACATCTTTTAAATCTTGCCTGTTTTGTTTTACATCGGGGAAGTTAGTAAGAAAGCCAAGGGAGTCTCTCCTGGCACCAGTGGGGGGCCAAACAATGTACAGGACCCTTTGCTTCAGGTCCACTCTCTAGTTCCCCTGAATCCAAGCCAGAGCTAAAGAGTAGCTCCCTGGCAGAAAGGTTGCCTGCCCTGTGAAGCCCTAGGGCTACCAAAAGCAAGCAAGCAAACAAAATTCTAACCTTCTTTCTGTCCTTTCTCAAGCCACTATACTCCTCCCTAGAAAGCCTCAGTCTGGAGCTAATCTTTCTATACCCTTTTAGTACATGTATATGAGATGAGGGTGTCCATACATCCAAAGCAAGTTTTGAGTGAGGGTCCATCCTAGCTCTGCAGAGTGTCCACAGCAGTTTTATAGACTACTTACAAAGGACAATTTAATGTGTAGAATACAAAAATGCCTGTGTTGTTTGTTCCTACTGCTCTGACAAAACACCTTACATTGGACGACTTACAAACAAATTGATTTCTTCTAGTTATGGAGGCTAAGCAAACCAAGATCTGTGTGCCAGCAGAATCTTTCTGTGTTTGGAGAAGGGGGATCTCTGTCTAAGATGGCAGCTTGTTGCTTAAACTTTACTTTGTGAATGGATGGGACAAAAGCTGTGTCCTCAAATGACAAAAGAGTTAGAAGAAGGGCTTGTCAATTCTCTGTGCCTTTTTAAAATAAATATGTTAATCCCATTCATAACACAGAGCCCTCATGATTTCCCAGAAAGTCCTACCTTTTAATGCCACTATTATGGGAACTAAGCTTTATGTACAAACTTTGAAGGGATTCAGACTTTCCGGTTTTAACACTAACAGTTTAAAAAAACACTCAGAGGGTCTAATATTTTCACATCATGACATAGTGACCTAAAAAAATTCATGCTTGAGAGTCATATGACCAAGATATGCACCCCTGCCAAAATCACAAAAAGCCCCTAGTAATGTATTTGTTTTGTAAGCTTACAATTTTATGTTGAGCCACAATCATCGCTTTCCTTGGCTACACGTGGTGTGTTGTCACAGACTGGGTAGGTCTGCTATACCTCTGTCACTGAAGCTAAGACATGGAATGTTACCAATAAACTGTGTGTTTGTTTGCGGTAAGTAAGTAACACAGTTCCCCTCAGTGGACATGTTTGATTTCTTCATCTTTTACTCATGCTCAGATTATCATGAAGTGTCATATGTGAGCACCAACAGAAATGCAGCATGAGGATAATTTCAGGATCACATGTACATACAAAGTGAACTCTTTTGGATGTTGACAAGTTGAGTTTCAAAGGAGCTATATAAAATTACATTCTCATTTCATATCTAAGCATTTGAATCATTTATTAAAAGGTTCCTAACCCACTGATCTGCAGTGTTGCATCTGTCATAAATGACATTTGCATGGATATGTGATCTGTTTCTGAGATGTCTATTCTGATCTATTCATGCATCCATTTTCATCCGTTTCTCACAAACACAATGCAGAGTTACAAACACATCTTATTCAAGGTTTGGATGGTAGAGGGACAAGGCTCACACTTTTTTGTTTGTTTGTTAGGAATTTCCTAATATCCTTGATCTTTGTTCTGTAGAAATTTTACAACAATTTGTGACATCATTACCCAAAACAAGTTGGTTAAACTTTAAACTGGGATGAAATTTGCCTATAAATCAATTTGAGGAGATTGCTATCTTTTCAGTATGTTAAACATGCCACAACTCTCTACTTAAGCATCATCTTTAATGAAGTGCAGCAATTTTCAATAGGAACACTTGTACATTTTTTGACTAGATTTATTATTCCTCATTATCTAACTTTTATATGCTGTTGTAATCATCTTCTAGGTTTAAATTTAAAAATCAACTGTGGGTTTAATGATGTATTTTTAAAAAACTGGCATGTATATCCTAGTTCTGGTTCCCAACAGACTAACTTTGTACCACACTTTAATTCCAATAGTAAATGTTATATTTTCTTTCATCTCAGGTTAATAATAATTTTGGCTCTTCCTCTCTGTCCTTATAAGTCTTAACACATTTCATTTTAGTAACTGACCAGAATCTTCAATAAAAAGTTGTGCAACGATGTCATTTTTGATAATAAAAGCAAAGATTTAGCCTCAAAGCATGTAGACTCTTGGTAGACAGGGGTGCTCTGGGCACCTGGTAGTGGACATCTGGAACTACAGATGCTGCTTCTTGCGACTCAGCAGGAGAAGTCAGCCTGAGCCTGATTTTGCTGAAGACCAGACTCTCTTCAAGACGCCCAAGTCTAGTATAAAGTTAGAAAAAAACCCAGACAATTATGCAAAGACTTCATCATCAGTGTTCATGGCACCATTATTCCCAGTAATCCCAAAGTATAAACAGCCATGTGTTGATGAATTGGTAAACAAACAAAATGTCATATGCATGCAATGGGATTTTATTTGGCATCATGAAAGAATGTAAATAACATGGATAAACTCTAAAACCATTATACTCAGTAAAAATGTCACAAAACAAATATTATATGATTTCATGTATATTAAATGTCTGAAACAAATGAATTTCCACAGTCAGTAATATTAATGTTATCTAGAGGCTCTGGGTAAGTATAGAGGGTAAATATAAATGAATGTGAGGTTTCCTTTTTAGGGTGATAGAAATATTTTAAACTCAGCTAGTGGCAAAGGCAAAATTAAGTCATCTAAAATTATGTATAACATACTTTTGTATAATTCTGTAAATATATTAAAATTTATTGACTTACACTCTTAAAATGAGTAAGTTCATAGAATAAAATGCATACAAATGAATCTTTTTTGTTGTTTGTGATGGTTAAAATGAGAATGCCCCCCCCCATAGGCTCATATTTTGAATGCTTCATTACCAGTTGGTGAACTGTTTGGAAGGATTAGGAGGTGTGGCCTTGTTGGAGAAAGTGCATCACTGGGAGTGGGCTTTGAGGTTTTAAAATCTCAGTCTATCTCTCTCTGATGCTGTCTGCAAGTGGGGATGTAAAGCTCTCAGCCAGTGCCCTAGCACTATGCCTGTCTTCCTGCTACCATGATGATAATGGATTGCTCTCTGAAACTGTAAGCAAGCTTCCTTTTATGTGAGTTGCCTTGGTCATGGTGTCTCTTCACAGCAATAGAACAGTAACCAAGACAGTGTTCTTCCCTGCCCTTTTGTTACTTTTAGGGTGTTCACCCTCCAGCTCCTGCAATTACTGCTGCTTGTAGCTTGCCTGCTGTCCTTGGTAGGTTGAAGCAACAGCATCTGTATGTCTGGAAGACATGCATTCATCCCGTCACACTCGCTTGGTACCCAAGAGGAAGCTGTGGGCACTTCACTCCCTGAGCTGATGACTGCTGCCGAGCTCCTGAATCCCAGTTTCTCAGCACAAAGTCTCACTAGCTGATTTTAAAATAATAAGGATGTTAGAGAGGTTAGTTCTGATTACTCTCAATTTCTGTATTTCCAAGGACATTAGTTTTATCTTTTCAACTTTTAATTCCCCAGTTAGATAGTTTATCCCAGTCAGCATGTATTTATATCCATTTATGATCACCACATTTATGTCACATCCTAACGAATTAAATTTCTTTTACATTTAAATTCCGTGTCACCAACTACCATTTTTAAAGACAGAATTTCTTTTCTGAATCCTCAGTTATGCTTTTTTTAAATTGAGAAGTGTGTGCGTGTATTTGCTGCTGCATGTTTGCACATGCTGTGTGTGTGCTGATGCCTATATTTGCACATGATGTGTGTGTATGTATGTGTGTTAATGTCTGTGTTTACACATAGTGTTTGTGTGTGTTGATATCTGTTTGTACATGGTGTGTGAGTGTGTGTGTTGATACCTATTTTGCACATAGTGTGTGTGTGTGTGTGTCTGTATGCCTATGTTTACCTATACATGTATGTGGATAGTCCAAAGGTCAACCAGGAATGTCTTCCTTTATTGCAATTTATTTTATTTTTAATAATGTTTTATGAAAAAGATTAAACTTATGGTGGTAAGAGTTAATAGATATTTATGAGATAAAGTTATTTTGTTTCTTTTTGAGACAGGCTCTCTCAGTGAACCTGGAACTTGTTGTTTTGGACAGACCAGTTGGTCAGCAAGCCACTGGGATCTGCCTGTCTCTGCCTACTCCAGCTCTGGATTATAGCCAAGTACCACCACATTCAACTTTCACATGGATGCTGGGAATCACGTCCTCGTGCTTGCACAGTGAGCACTTTGTACACTGAGCTATCTCATCAGTCCCTGGATTTATATTGAGTGTGTTGTGGGTATGCATGTGTGAGTGCACATGTGTGCATATGTGTGTGTGTGTGTGCGTGCATGCATGCATGTGTATGTGTGTGTGTAGAGTTAAAGGACAGCCTCATTCTCAGGGATACTAACCACCTCTTATGAAACAAGGTCTCACTGGGTCTGGAGATGACCAAATGGGCTAGAATGGATGGCCAGCAAGTCTCGGGGATCCTCCTGCCTACACCTCCCCAGCTCTGGAATTATAAGCATGCACCCACATTTTTGCTTGGGCTCTATACTCAATTTCAGGTCCTCATGATGGTATGGCAAGTGTTCTTCCCACTGAGCCGTTTGTTCCCAGCTCTGTTCTGGATTTTTATTTCACATCTTGAATGTATGATTCTATTGCCTTGACAGTGCCACGGTCTTGAGACTGCAACTATAAACCTGCCCTTGTCTTCTGGCTTGCCTGCCTCTTCTCTTAGGTTCTTTTCCTGCTTCTTTCTTTGCTCTTCTGTAATGTTTTGTATTTTGTCCAGTGTGAGTATCCTTTAATTATCTAGCTTAGGGTTTGGAAACCTCCAATCTGAGTATTCTTGTCTTTCAACTATTTAAAAACAATTCAGCCTTCATCTTCACAAATATTCTCTTTGTTGATTCTGCCGTGAAGTTCTGTGCTTCAGGATGTAAGGTAGAAGAACTTACTATGACCTTTGGGACTCTCCTGTCCTATTTATGTTTAGTTATTTTAAGCCCTTTTTTCAGTCCACTAACCTTTCTTTAATTATGTATAAACTGCCATCATTCATCTCTTTGACTTTGTGTTTTGGAATAAATTACATTTTCATATATTGAATATATTCATACTTTTTCAAAAATATATTTGTTTTTCTTTAAAAAGCACTTGTCCAGTCATTTTATAGTTTATTACTAGTATCCCGGTATCCTCAAGATTTGTTTTGTTTTTAGTTCTGAGGCTTAAACTCCTTCTCTTTCACATACCATGCAAGCAATCTCCCTCTTCTGACACCTTTAAAGAAGCATTAGGGGATTGAAGAGATCGCTCCTGAGCAAGAGAATGAGAAGCTGAGTTTCTCAATACCCTGCTAAAAGTCTGGGCATGGCCAGGTATGTCTTGGGCACCCATGCTAAGACACAGGAGGATCACTGGGGATTCTGGTCACCAGCCCAGCTCCAGGTGCTCTGACAGACTTTGTTTCTGAAGGGAAAGGTTAAGGGATAAAGCTGGACATCTGAGGTCCTACTCTGGCTTCCACAAGCATGGTGGAATTAGTCAATAGCACCCCCATTCTGTGTGGTTTAAGCCTGGGTTCAAATACCTGAAGGATGGTAACACCATCTCTTCTCTGTAGAGTGACCAGTTTTTACTTTTCCCCAAATGTAGCTGCATTTCTTGAGAAATTCCATTCTCTGGCTTCCCACAAGATTCAAAAGGCCTCTAGACAGGTCCAGCCTGAAGACTGATGGCTCATGTGGGCCATGGGAGCTCTGAGTGCAGCTCAACACAAAATGGTAAACTTACTTGAAACATTATGAATGGATGGTTTTTTAGATTTAAAAAAACATGTTCATGCCATGTGATGTTGGCATATGCTTTTAAACCCAACACTCGGGAGGCAGAGGCAGGCAGACCTCTGAGTTTGAGACCAGGCTGATCCACAGATTGAGTTCAAGGACAGCCAGGGAAACATAGAGAAACCATGTCTTGAGAAAAAAAAATTTAAAGAGTGTTCATTATCTTTTTTTAAAAAAAAAACTATCTACGTAGCAACTCAATTACATGGTTCTCAAGAACGAACTTTGTAGATGACAGGGCATGTGGCAAGATGAGGTTGACATGTCTGGTAGGACATGTGTGCAGGCAGGCCTTGGTTCAGTTAGCTAGTCCTGCCACAAGGGGGCAGTGTGAAGCAACAGAAGGGAAGCCAAGAGAGACTTTTAAAACATGCCCCAGAATTTAACAAAGCTTCAGTAATTTATCCTTGAGATTTAGAGCTCAACTTCTCATGCTTGCTAGGCGTTCACTCGCCACCGAGCACCGCCTTCAGTCCAGAACATAACGTTTAACCAATGGTGACTTCCCGTCAGACTCTGCTAGGCTGTACTAGTTCTAATCAAACACTGTATTCAGAGAGTGAAAGTATTGCCAGATTTTTCCATTATTAATTTAATTTACTCAAATAGAGTTTATCTTTACCAAAAACTGTGGTTATTTCTTTTGAATAAATTACAATAGGTAGAAATGCTGGCTAAATTCCTCAAGAAGGATGCATTATTTTACAATGTGCAGTATACATTTTATTACATTATACTTAATATTATCTTCATTATGCTCATTTCTATGTTAATTACTCGGGCTCCAATGGGTTGACTGTTTTATTCACATATTTATGCCCTTTCTGATCTTGATTTTCCAATGGTACCCTTGATGTAGAATGTTTTCTGGGTTGTTAGTCTTTAGTTTGGATCCTGTCACCCATCGCATAAGAAACCACTGGCAAAAGAATTAGTATAATTCTGTTTTTAGCAAGTACTTTTATTTCTTCTAAAGCACTCTTTTCTGCCCCCTCTTCATAATCCCCTGGCTCTTTTCATTCTCCAGTTTACACAGGGTCCCTGTGAAGAGTCTGTGGAAGCGTCCAGGTCAGACTGGCTGAGTCCTTGGAACAGGACGCTGGACCCCGGACTCCACCATCTGACAGGGAAGCGCCCCGCCCCCAGCATCCCGTAGGCTCTGCTTGGTGCACTGGCGTCCATTCACTCGGTCCTGCAGCCTGTTCTGAATTCACCCCAGAGCCACGTTTCCTGTCACCGCATCGCCACGTTAAACAGCACTGGCATTCTGTAAGACTGAGGAGGAGATAAGCAGGAAGCAAGCAGAAAGAGAAAAATGAGGCAGGAACTCTGAGGCTTGGGTGGGGAATTAACTTGAAACAGACTCCATTGTTTGGGATCAAGTCCCTGTGTTATATCTAGGGTGTTTGACAGCTGGAGTGTATTATGTTTTTACATGTCTTCATTTATATGACATTTATATGACATAAGTGAAATAATTAACAATAATGGCCATATTCTTTTTCATTAAATCTCACAAAATCATGCTAATAAAAATAAATTAAATGTGCTGTGGCGACATAACTTACAAGCTGGCACTGAGGCAGTAGAGGTTGGAGGTCAGCCTGAGCTACATAGTGAGTTCAAAGCCAGACTGGGCTACATAGTGAGACTCCGGCTCCAAAATGAATAAATGAATGAATGGATGACCATAAAGATTCCATTTAAAAAAGATGAAAGAGTGCAATTTTTCTTTTTATCGAATGCTCCATATAAAGGGACTGATAATCATCATATAAATGTATGGAGTTGCCAAACCATAAAATAGTACAGGGGATAGTGTGGTATGAAAGGCTGGAGTAGTGAAACAATAGTACATTATTATTTATTAAATATATTATTGTGTTCAAAGTAAAATTTAGTTTACATTGGCCTATCATGGAAATAAATATCAGCATTGCAGCCTCTGCTTTGTTGAGTCTTAGTTTCCATATATTTGTCCAGGACTTGAATAAAATCAATCTTCTTGTGCTCATGCACAGTGAATAGTATACACAGATATATAACTATTTTCAAGTTAATTCTAACTTAAAAATTCTGCCAATACTCCTCAAATTACTTCACAAAACAGAAACAGAAGGAGCATTGCCAAATTCTTTTTATAAAGCCACAGTCACTGTGATACCCAAACCACACAATGACTCAACAAAGAATGAGAATTTTACAGACCAATCTCCCTCATGAACATTGATGCAAAAATATTCAATAAGGTACTTGCAAACCAAATCCAAGATCTCATCTAAAAGATCATCCACCATGACCAAGTGACTTCATCCCAGAGATGCAGGGATGTTTCAACATATGAAAATCTGTCAATGTAACCCACCATATAAACAAACTGAAAGGGGAAAAAACCCACATGATCATCTCATCATGCTGAAAGAGCCTTTGACAAAATACAACACCCATTCATAATGAAAGTCTTGGAGCTATAAGGGAGATAAGAACATACCTTAATATAATAAAAGCAATATACAGCAAGCCAACAGTCAACATCAGCTCAAAGTGATTCTACTAAAATCAGGAACAAAACAAGGCTGTCCACTCTCCCCATATCTATTCAATATAGCACTCCAAGTTTTAGCTAGAACAACGAGACAACAAAAGGAGATCAAGAGGATAGACGTTGGACAGGAAGAAGTCAAAGTATCATTATTCACAGATGATACAATGGTATACACAAGTGGTCCCCAAAATTCTACAAGATAGCTCTTACAGATAAATACCTTTAGAGAAGTGGCTGGATATAAGGTTAATTCAAAAAAATCAGTAGCCTAAACAACACCCTTCACAATAGCCACAAATAATATAAAATATCTTAGGGTAACTCCAACCAAATAAGTGAGAGAACTGTATGACAAGAACTTTCAAGTCTTTGAAGAAAGAAATTAGAGAAGATTTCAGAAGATGGCAAGATCTCCCATGCTCATGGGTTGTTAAAAATTAACATATTTAAAATGGCCATCTTATCAGAAGCATTCTACAGATTTAATACAATCCCCATTGAAATCCCAACACAATCCTTTACAAATGTTTGCACTTTCTTTCCCAGCCACCCAGACCCGAGTAATCACACAGAAACTGTATTAATTACAACACTGTTTGGCCAATGGCTCAGGTGTATTTTTTGCTAGATCTTACATCTTTGTTGTTGTTGTTTTTCAAGACAGGGTTTCCTTGTAGCTTTGGATCCTGTCCTGGAACTAGTTCTTATAGACCAGGCTGGCCTCGAACTCACAGAGATCTGCCTGCCTCTGCCTCATGAGTGCTGGGATTAAAGGTATGTGTCACCACCGCCCAGCTAGCTTTTACATCTTAAATTAGCTTTTACATCTTAAATTAACCCATTTCTATTAATCTGTGTATTGGTACGAGACTGTGGCTAACTGGTAAGGGTCTGGCATCTGCTTCCTTTGGCAGCTACATGGTGTCTCCTTGGCTTTGCCTGCTCTCTCTCTACATATATCTCTGTTCAGATTTCCCTCCTGGCTTTACTCTGGTAAGTCATTGTCCAAAACAGCTTTATTCATTGACCAATAAAAGCAACACATATACAGAAGGACATCGCACATCAGATGTTGAAAGAACAATACTCAACTTCACATGAAAAGCAAGAATCCTAGGATAGCTAAAACAATTCTATATAATAAAAGAACTGATTTCAAGTTCACTACAGAGCTATGGTAATTAAAACAACATGTTTTTGGCATAAAAACAGACAGGTTGATCAATGGAATGAAATCAGAGATCCCGATATAAATCCACACACCTATGAACACCTGACTTTTATTTTTTAACAAAAAAGCCAAAATTATACAATGGACAAAAGAAAGCATCTTCAACAAATGGTGCTGGCATAACTGAATGTTGGCATGTAGAAGAATGTAAGTAGATTCCTATCTATTGCCCTGCACAAAACTCAAGCCAAGTGGGTAAAAAACCTCAACATAAATCCAGTTACTCTGGACCAGATAGAAAAGAAAGTGGGGAATAGCCTTGAATAAACTGGCACAGGAGACAACAGCTGCTGAAGAGAACACTGGTAGCACAGACACTAAGACTGATAAGAAATGGGACATCATGAAACTGAAAACCTGTAATGCTGACGATACTGCCAATAGGACAAACTGGCAGCCTATAGAATGAGAAAAGATCTTCACTAACCTCACATCCAACAGAGGCCTGATTTCCAAAACACATAAAGAACTAAAAAAAACCTAGACATAAAAATAATCAATTAATCTAATTTAAAAATGGGGCACAGATCTAAATAGAGAATTCTCAACAGAAAAATCTCAAATGGCTGAGAAACTTCATGTTCAACATTCTTAGCCATAAGGAAAATGCAAATAGAAAACTTCTCTGAGATTCCATCTTATACCACCTGTCAGAATGGCTAAGATCAAAAACACAAGGGACAGTTTATGCTGGAGAGACTTCGGGCAAGGGAACACTCCTCCATTGCTGGTGGGAGTGCAAACTTGTACAGTCACTTTGGAAATCAGTATGGTGACCTCTCGGAAAATTGGGAATCAATCTACCTCAGGACCCAGAAATATCACTCTTGGGCATATACCCAAAGGATGCTCAGTCGTATCACAAGGACACTTGCTCAGGTATGGTCATAGTAGTTTTATTCGTAATAGAACCTGGAAACAACCTAGATGTCCCTCAACTGAAGAATGGATAAAGAAAATGAGGTACATTTATACAATGTAGTAATACTCAGCTGTTAAAAATAATGACCTCATGACATTTGAAGGCAAAACAATAAACTAGAAAAAGAAAATCATCCCGATTGAGGTAACTCAGACCCAGAAAGACAAACATGGTATATACTCACTCATAAGTGAATCTTAACTGTGAAGCAAAGGAGAACCATGCTACAATCCACAGACCCAAAGTTAGGTAGCAAGGAGGACTCAAGGGGAGGGAAAATAGAGCTCATGAGTGGACTGGGGGCAGGTACGGATTGGGAACATGACGGGTCAAGTGAAGGGCTGGATGGAAGGGAAGAGTACTGGAAAAGGGGGGCAGTCGGTGTCAGGTAGAAACCTGGTACAAGGAAAACTCCCAGGAATCAACAAGGATGACCCCAGCTAAGACTCATAGCAATAGCATATACATAGCCTGAACTGACCATCTCCTGTAACCAGGCAAGATTTCTAGCAGAGTCATTGGGACACCAACCCAGTCACATGATCTTCAACTTCCAATCTGTCTTACCTATGGAATGTGCTATGATAATGGGGGTAGAGAATTGTGGGAGTGGCCAACCAATGACTGATCAGCCTGAAACCCATGCCGTGGAGCACTGGTAACCCAAAAGTTGAATGGAATAGAGACCTAGGATAGGACCAAATACGACTGGAGAAAAAACTGTCAGTGTAATGATGTCTAACAATGTTCTGCTAACTCATAGATGGTGCCTACCCTGATTGTCATCAGAGAGATTTCATCCAGTAGTTGATGGAAACAGATGCAGAAACCCACAGCTAACATTAGGCTGAGCTTGGGAAATCCTACTGAAGAGAGGGAGGAGGGATTATGTGAATCAGAGGGGTCAAGGGCATCTCAAGAAAACCCACAGAGTCAATCAATCTGAGCTCATAGCTCACAGAGCCTGAACCAACAACCAGGGAGCCTGCATGGAACCTACCTAGGACCTCTACATGTATGTGACAGTTGTGTAGCTTGTGAGACTAACAGTGTGAGCAGGGGCTGCCCCTAATGCTTTGATTGGCTTTTAGGAGCCTACTCCTCATACTGGGTTGCCTTGCCCAGCCTTACTACAAGGGGAGGTGCTTTGTCTCACCTCAACTTGATATGCCATGTTTTGTTGCTCTCCATGGAAGTCCTGCTGCTTTCTGTACAAGAACAGAGGAGAAGTGAATGGGGGTGGGGCAGAGAGGATATGGGAGGAGAGGAGGGAGGGGAAACTATGGTTGGGATAGAAAATAAATTTAATTCATAAAAAGTTCTATTAGCATGAAGATAATAAAATAGTAGTGGAAAGTTTTATACAGAGAGAAGAGCAGGAATGAATAGAACTCCTATTTTGTAATGAAAGAAAATTCAAATCTGTCAATGTCTATTTTTCAGGATAAATTCTGGTCATTTTTAAATATATCTAGTAACTTAAAATTTTTCATATTTCACTCAGTTTTTTATTTTATTTTTTATTTAAATAGCATTGTAAAATTTATTTTACATACCAACTAGTTCCACCTCCCTCGTCTCCTCCTGTCTCCTCCCTTTTCCCATCTACCCCCACAGCCACTCCTCCATCTCCATTCATAAAGACACAGGCCTCCCATGGGCTTGCACAAAGCAGGGCACCTCAAGTTAAGTGAGGACCTAGCTCCTCCCCTTACACGAAGCAGGGCCAGATAATCCAGCATGGGGAACATACCCTAAAAAATTTAAAGCACAGTTAAATATTATGCTGTTTCATTTCAAGTAATTTGAGTTTTTTGTCTTTATAAGTGTGCTATCACTTCCAGTTAAATTATCTGCTTAAGACCTAAGGTAGTTTTTATTTTAAAATTTTTATTCATTTTACATAGCACATACCAACCACAGTTCACCCCTCCTTTCCCTTCTTCTGCTCCCCTCACACAACCCTCCATCTACTTCTCAGAAAGGGTAAGGCCTCCCATGGGGAGTCAACAAAGTTTGGAACATTAAGTAGAGACAGGACCAAGCCTCTCCCCTCTGCATCAGGCTGAGTAAGGCATTCACCACAGGGAATGTGCTCCCAAAAGCCTGTTCATGAACCAGGGATAGATCCTGGTCCCACTACCAGGGCCTCCTCAAAGAGACCAAGCTACGCAACTGTATCTCATATGCAGAGGACCTAGTTCAGTCCCACGCAGGCTTCCCAGCTGTCAGTCTAGAGTCAGTGGGCTCCCAAAGCTTGGTTCAGCTGTCTCTGGATTTCCCCATCATGATCTTGACCCTCCTTGCTCATATAATCCCTCCTCCCTCTCTTTGACTGGACTCCTCGAGCTTAGCCTGGTGCTTGACTGTGGATCTCTGAATCTGCTTCCAACAGTTACTGGATGAAGATTTTATGATGACAGTTAGAGAATTCACCAATCTGGTTACAGGAGACGGCCAGTTCAGGCACCCTCTCACTGTTGCTAAGAGTCTTAGCTTGGGTCATCCTTGTGGATTCCTGGGAATTTCCCTAGCACTGGGTTTCTCCCTAACCCCATAGTGTGTCCCTCTATCAAGATCTCTCTTTCCTTGCTCTCCCTCTCCATCCCTCCCCCAACTAGACCATCCCATTCCCTCATGTTCTTATCCCTCATCCCCTCCCCTCTACTGCCCCCCACTTCCAGTTTACCCAGGATATTTCATCTATTTCCCCTTCCCAGGGTGATCCATGCATCCCTCTTTGGGTCCTCCTTGTTACTTATCTTCTCTGGAGCTCTGAATTGTAGCTATCCATTGCTTTATATCTAGTGTCTACTTATGAGTGAATGCATACCACGTTCATCTTTCTGGGCCTGGGTTACCTCAATCAGGATGATTTTTTCCTAGTTCCATCCATTTGCCTGCAAATTTCATGGGGTCACTGGGCTTTTTTGTTTTGTTTTGTTTTGTTTTACAACTGAGTAGTACTCCATTGTGTAAATGTACCTCATTTTCTTTATTCATTCTTCAGCTGAGGGGCATCTGGGTTGTTTCCAGGTTCTGGCTGTTACAAATATTGCTGCTATGAACATAGTTGAGCAAGTATCTTTGTGCTATGACTGAGCATCCTTTGGGTATATTCCTAAGATTGGTATAGCTGGGTATTTTTTTTTTTTGGTATAGCTGGGTCTTGAGGCAGATTGATTCCCAGTTTTCTGAGAAACCACCATACTAATTTCTAAAGTGGCTGTACAAGTTTGCATTCCCGCCAGCTATGAAGGAGTGTTCACCTTACTCCACATTCTCGCCAGCATAAACTGTCATCAGTGATTTTGATCTCGGCCATTCTGACAGGTGTAAGTCAGTAGTAGCTCAGAGTCATTTTGATTTGCATTTCCATGATGACTAAGGATGTTGAGCAATTTCTTAAATGTCTTTTGGTCATTTGAGATTCTTCTGTTGAGAATTTTCTGTTTATATCTGTCCCCCATTTTATAGGATTATTTGATTTTTAATGTCTAGTTTCTTGAGCTCTTTATGTATTTTGGAGATGAGCCTTCTGTCAGGTGTGGGGTTGGTGAAGATCTTTTCCCATTCTGTAGGCTGTCGTTTTGTCTTGTTTACCATGTCCTTTGCCTTACAGAAGCTTCTCAGTTTCAGGAGGTTCCATTTATTAATTATTGCTCTCAGTGTCTGTACTACTGGTGTTACATTAAGGAAGGGGTCTCCTGTGCCCATGTGTTCAAAGCGCCCCACTTTCTCTTCTGTCATGTTCAGAGTAGCTGGATTTATATTGAGGTCTTTGATCCACTTAGACTTGACTTTTGTGCATGACAATAGATGTACATCTATTTGCATCCTTCTATATGTTGACATCAAGCTACGCAGCATCATTTGTTGAAGATGATTTTTTGTTTTCATTGTATAATTTTGGCTTCTTCATCAAAAATCGGATTTATGTCTTTGATTCAATTCCATTGATCCACATGTCTGTTTTTATGCCAATACCAAGCTTTTTTAATCACTATAACTCTATATTATAGCTTGAAGTCAGGGATGGTGATACCCCCAGAAGTTCCTTTATCGTTCAGGATTGTTTTAGCTATCCTGAGTTTTTTGTTTTCCATATGAAGTTGAGTTGTTCTTTCGAGGTCTGAGAAGAATCGTGTTGGAATTTTGATCGGGATTGCTTTGAATCTGTAGATTGCTTTTGGTAAGATTGCCATTTTTACTATGTTGATTCTACCTACCCAAGAGCATGGGCGATCATTCCATTTTCTCATATCTTCTTCAATTTCTTTATTTAAAGACTTAAAGTTCTTGTCATAGAGGTCTTTCACTTGCTTGGTTATAGTTACCCCAAGATATTTTATATTATTTTTGGTTCATGGTCTATCAGTTGGCTCCATTGGTATGAGTCTGTGGTGATGCAAAACACCATGCAGAAGGGAACATATGACAGAGGAGGCCACTCCCGTCATCAAGAAGAAAGCATAGAGTGAGACAAAGAGGAACTTGGAACAAGACATAGCATCTAAGGACATGCCTCCAGTGAGCCACTTCTTTGACCTATGTTCAAACTCTGAAAGTTTCTATCATCTCCCAGGAATGTTATCAAAGTCTGAATCCACCATGGATTAATCCATTGATTAGATCAGAGCCTAGGATCTAAACACCTTTAAATGTGAACAAAACCTTCAATGAACAAGTCTTTACAAGGTGATGGGAAAACATTATACACAAACCATAGCAATATTAAAAGCATGACATACCATCTTACTCAGGACGCTATGTGGTGTAGATTTTGGTTGTACACATCTAGTAATATTTAGAGTCCATGATGAAAATAAAAATTAATGGTTGCCAATGAAGGAATTGCATACTGAATGATCACCCATTAGTCAAAACTTTATAGAAATGAAAATGTTATCATATAGCTGAAACTAAGGCACTTCCAGTTTCTTCTGGACTTGGAACACACAATTTGTACACATGTGTGAGATAGATGCTTGTGCACAGCTCTTTCCAAGGCCTCAAGAGTCTCACTCCCTGCCTTTGATAGTCTCTGTCCAAAGCATTAATGTTAACACCAATACACTTAAACTACAACCAAAAGCCACGTTTGCCTTAAGCAGCTTTTTGTCACTGTGGCAAATGCCTGAGAGAAATAATCTACAATGAAAAGAAGGTTTATTTGGGCTCATGATTGTTAAAAATTAGAATGGATAGTTAAAATTGTTCTAAAAATACAATAAACTTGTGCATTCATAAGCGGATTCTGGCTGCCAAGAAAGGAGCAAATCCTTCTCCTGTCACAGCAGCCTCTCAGAAGTGTTAAGGGGAGAAGCCTCTAGCTCACATTGAGACTGCTCTGACCATGAGCTCCAATTGGGTAAGAATACAATATTCAACTCTGAATGCTTAATACTGACTTAAAAACTCTTTTTTAAAGTAGCATGCTGAAATTATCAGCTTATAAAAATGATGATATGCTTACAAGTTCCTGTTTAGAATGGGTAGAGAATAAGAAACTGTGGAATGCACAACCCTAAAAGGGATATCTGTAGCTAAGCCCTCTCCCCAAGGCTCAGGAATCTTCAGGGAATATGGAGCAGAAAGATTTCAGTGTCAAGAGATGGTTGATGACTCCAAGGACTCAGGAGGGAAGCTCCACGCATGCACTCACAGCAGTTGTGGGAGTGTGTACAAGACCTGTTCAGTCATTCCTTGGTATTTGATTTGCAATTTTTTGTAAATTATGGTTATTTGTCCCCTGTCTGAAGTATAGCTAGTAAAAATTATCTTCCACCTTGTATGATCTCTTGATTACTTTTTGTATTTTATTTTATTGCATGTAGAAACTTTTTAAGAATTCCATCTTGTTGATACTTAGGGCTGATTCCTGTGTGATATATCCAGAAAGCTCTTGTCTACCGTAAAGTCTTAAAGAGTGTTCTCTGTGTATTCATCTAAAAGTTCCAGCACTTCAAGTTTTAAATTAATGTCCTTTATCCATTTGGAATTGGTTTTTGTGCAAGGTGAGTGTTATGAATCAACTTTCATCTTCTGTAGATAGATAACCAGTTTTTCCAGCACCATCTGCTGACTATGCTTTTTCCCTTTTTACTGTAATTTAATCCACACCTTTTATTTTTATTTATTAAAAATTTCCACCTCCTCCCATTTCCCTCCCCCTCCCCCTCCCTCTCCAGTCCAAAGAGCTGTCAGGGTTCCCTGCCCTGTGGGAAATCCAAGATCCTCCCCACTCCATCCAGGTCTAGGAAGGTGAGCATCCAAA